>MJUU01040502.1:184596-202405 GCA_002080025.1 Modiolus philippinarum
TTTTTTTAATTTGTTTTGTTTTGTTTTGCTCTAGGTATATGACCAAGGTATTTGTGTAATGACGTTTTGACCAAGGTTATGCTGGAATAATTCTAACTGATATTGCAGCGTCCCATTTCATTAGTCAACGTCGTGAACAACCAAAAATTATTTCTCGATAAACGCTTCGTGTCCATTAATACACTCCGAGAAAATACAGTATAAGGTGACGTTAAATTCAGTGGCAACATTGTTTTAGTTCAAAGGAATAGAATTATAAGAAATAAAAGTAATTATGGAGGATGTGTTAATACATTATTAAGTTTGTGTGTGAGTCGGCTCCAAAATTACTTTTATTCGTGTACTATTCCAGTAAACCCAAAAATATGACTTTATCTCTTTTAGCATATAACATGCAATGCAAGGGATTGCTACAGAATTTTTAAAAATGATTTTTACGGAGCATTTCAATAGGGTCTGTAAGTCTCGTTCAATTTTGAAACTTCCGGGCACATACTTTGTACCCGGAAGATACATTTGAAACATAACGTTTCAAACAAAAAAATTGGATGTCATAATCCTGCAACGTCAAATTTTTGCGGGAAATGTTTTCAAATTGCAATTTTATCGCGATTTCTCGGTGTTACATGATGAGACTTACAGACCCTATAATGTTGCATACTTACTTAAAGTCTTGGTCATACGTATTCGTAATTATGAAATTTTGCAGTGCATGTCATATTAAATTAGTCTTCATTTTGAAATATTCTTTAGAGCTTATTTCATACCTGTTGACCTTCTGGACATGCAAAGACGGAGATCTCCTTCTTTCTACTTTTGAGGAGGGGGATTAGGCACGACGACCTTTTTACCATAAAATATAAGAAGTAAAACCAATAAAAGCATAATGCAACATACAGAATTTTTCTACTTCTTATTCTACCTTTTTAGTGTCTCCTGGTATGTAAGCACTGCTTGCTTTGCTTTCGTCAACACCGTGCTTGATGGATCTAAGTTGAAGCATTTGAATTCATTTTTTGCAAAAATCAGAGAACTGAATGTTTCATTTGGCAATTCACTACGCAAGTCTGTCTGAATTTTCTTGCACTGAAAAATTCTCTCAGGTTCACCATTATTTACAGAAATGACACAATCCTGTGCAAGTTTGTTCAATATTTCAAATCTTTTAGTATCACCAAAAGATTCCTCTATTTCGCCGATTAACAAAGTTAACTTATCAATACCACTTTCTGTTGACAGCAATTCCTCAAGAGGAGTTTATTGGAAATCTAAGAATTCTTTTTCCAATTTGTCAATTTTCTCTGGGGAATCTTCTAGGCAAGATTTTAACTGAAAAAAAGAAGAATTTCTATTTGTGTAAAGGTAGTATTAGCGTTTATGAATTGGAAATGAGTGGAAAACACCACAAGTGCATGTTAGTTTCCCTCCATCATTTAATGAAAATTTGGCAATCATCCTCTAAGTTGCAGCGATATAAAACTGTCTGATGGTTATGTAATCAATTAAAATGCTTAGGGGCTTTTATCAGTTCTTGAAAAAAAAAGAATTTTGCAAAGCTAACAGAAGTTCAATACAGTAGTTATAGTACATACCTAAGAGTTGTTCGCTTAAGGTCAACAGCATTGTCATGGATAAATGTTCTGTTTTCCAAACTTATAGCAAAGATGTAATCATCAAGCAGCTGGTTATGGAACATCTGTTACCAATGTCTGATGACCTCAGCCAAGGAATGAGGAATTTAGCCAAGAACTTACCAAGTAGTCTGATCATATGATCATGCAAAAGTTCTATCCTAGTTACTTCAGTCTTAAACAGAAATTTATAATTTTGTTATTATTATACTTATAATGAATAAATTGAATTTAGATGGTAAGAAAATTAAATTACTTGTTTGGAACATGGTATTGTATTTATTCAGTATACCCAAATAACTAAATACCGAAGTCACTGATTGATTGATTGATTGAATATTGTTTAACGTCTACTCAGCAATATTTCAGCTATATCAAGACGAGAACAAGTTTGTTGATAAATAATCACTTTGGGGTATGGAAAGGGCCATGGGACGGGAAATTCTGACTGCCACTGGAAAAGTAGGGTGAAATTGTCAAGGGCGGGGAATTTAGCCTTGTAGCCGATCACCTACGGACCACCCCAAAGAGCTTGCTACAAGGGTTCTTTAACGTGCAGGCAGCGTGGCATTTCTCCCAACACGTGGACCTGAGTTTACATCCCATCCGAAAGATGGGTTGTGTATTTATTAATCCCGCACAACCACGGAATGGGTCCTATTTCTATATCCCGGGACCCTCGGGGTCAGCCTCCGTTTAGGAGGGGTCACACCCCGCAAGCCGGAGATACTGGGTCCTATTTCTATATCCCGGGGTTCCCTCGGGGTCCTCTGTTAGGATGGCTCCTACTCCAAGCTCAGAGGATGCTGCGGGCCTATTCTTCAGCCGGGACCGCGCACGGCGGCCGAAGTCACTGTGAATTTACTTTCTGCATATGCGCATTTCGACAACTTATGTCTCATCAGTGCAGATAAGTGAATCGAAGGAAGAAAAGTACATTTTTGACCGGAATATCTTGACAATAACTTACTTCTTATTATTTTCGGTGTTGTAGTTTTCTTAAGGTCATGATAAAAACAAGTATAAAATTTTGATGTCAAAATGTACTTAAAAACTATTGCAAATTTTTAAGTCAGAAATTTCAAATTGTAATAAGAAAACATGAACACGAATAATTGTATAAAAGTAGGAGAAAACTCATGGTTACGATCTTTCTGATAGTGCAATCTTTATGGCAATAAGACAAAAATAAGTACTGTAGAATTTTTAAAACAGAGAACATTTTAACATGAAATGCTCTAGAAAATTTCAAAGTTATGAATACTTATGACTCAAGGATGTACATTATATGTATTTAGGCGTTAGATTAAAAACTTAAATCAAACGGTTCCTTCACTGATGTCATGCACGTTATATATATGGATTAAGATAAGAATTGGAACTGGCATTTATCAAATTTTCAATGTAAAATGACATATAACCATTAGGAATTATCATTAGACTTTCTGTAATAGCTATGTTATCTCAAAAGCTTACCAATGTATTGTTAAATGCATTGCATTCAACGATGATTAGTTGGATTTGGTTTGGTTATAAAAAAAAACTACACACTCAAAATATTGATAGGTAGGTATGGCGCGCCATAAAACTGTTTTAACTACCATGCCTGTACCAAGTCAATGCAATTACGGTTTACAATTTTTCCGGTGGTTTTGTACCTGCCCTTTTGATTACTAATGTCCTTGTTTTCTGTTGTTGCCTTTATTGTCATGTTACATGTTCTTGGACCAATGACTTTTTATATTATCTGTCTGGCTCCGTTTGCACATATATTTACATTTACTTTAATCTAAAAAGGTTTCATATATATTTTTATCCGAAAGCATCTGATCAAATTGTTTGTTTCATGCGATTATTGTTTATTTAATTGATATTTAAAAAGAGATACTACATAGACACTAGCATCAAAACATTACCGAAAACCTGAGCAGCTGCCAGCATTTTTAGCTTTGTGTGGTCATGTAACATTTCCGTCTGAGAAAAACAAATCCATCTTCTGTCCGACATAACCTTAGGCATTTTCCGATGTTATAATTAAGCGCCAACCGTTTCCTATCCATATCCGGATTAAAATTTGCAATTATATGGTTTCTAGCTAAATTTAATTAAAATATCGCATGGTATGCATCTGTATATCTGTTGAACACTGACTTATTATATACAATCCCTGTATGTTTTCAATAGATTCAGACTACAGTCTAATTTTATTTATATGTTATTTATATGTTTCTATATCTAATTGTTCACGTCGCAAGGATTGTAAGATTTCTTGTTCTATATGAAATTAATAAAAGCCTATGCATTCAGCTTGTTAACAATAATCCTTTACTTGGGTTGAAGTGAATTCATTTCTACATTTCACATGTCCTCGAAAAATGTGAAGTACTTGCACAAACCAGTATTATTGTATTATTTATTTATTTGATTATCCTAAAACTATAAATGCGTATTTTCGTAAGTCACAAGCATTTTCACAATGACACTGGTTTTGACACATTTTCTGCCAAAGTTAGAATACACATATAATGTCACAAAGAGTTCGGTATTTTGAAATCTACCTTATTCTATATTTAAGAATTGAATGCAATATTTTGTAGTTTTATTGGAGTGTAAAAGCTTGGACCGTATAGAAAAATATGAAAGGATATGGAGTGAATTTACATGTGACAAAAACGTACACAAAACATAGAAAACTCAAGTTTATCAAGGACCGGGCTTTTATTCCTGTCTACATCTTGATGTCGCCTGAGGGTCTTCAACCATTTTGAATGAAGCTCGCTAGCGCTTCATGTGAAAAATGTGCTACCGTCCACGCTTTTACACGCCAATAAAACTTCAAAATATTGCATTCAATACTTATAATTACATTTCGTTAATGGAATACAAGTGTTCACGCAAGATAACTTAATGAAAGTCGTGGATGATGGACCTTATCCTAGTTTAGATTACTCCGCCATCTTTGTTTTCTTTTGTCGTTGGCAAGGAGTCGCCTGCTGTTGAAGTTTTACTCACTGATAAAACAATGTTACGGAAATGATCGGAAGTACTCGTAACCAATCAAATACGGGGGTTTCCATACGAAGCAGAATGAATGTTATTATTACTATGTTGAGTATCATTTCATTATAATACGTAACTTATTTTTTGTCCTGTATAAATTTGTAGGCGAATGTCTTCAATGATCGTACAAGACTTCATCCAACAGTTTGTCTGTATGTTTATTACGTAGACCAAATGGGTTCCATATACAGATTATACAGAACTGTTTCCAATAATCACTTTCATTTCAGTTCGACTCCATGAATGCTGCACATCTTCTTGGTGCCTTTTTGACATTTGTATTTGGTCCTGTATCATGCTGGTTGCATTCCGCCATAACATGGAAGACTTATAAAGAGGAACGAAAGAGCGAATTTCTTATAACCTTTTTGTGTCAGATTATCATGAGTTTTGTATCAACATGCTTATTATTAATATGTATCCTTTATAATAAGTGAAATGAAAACAAACAAGAAATTGAATTTGTGAGAAAAGGGTAATGATTCCAAAGTTAATTCACCATTTGAAGACGAGTAGATTTTGCTTTATTGATTATTCGTCAGTTATTATTTGTGAACATCAACTTAATGCTTTGCGTTATATTTATTAAATATGACGTATTTTTATGATTTTTTAATGATTAGCACGTTGAGTTATAGGTTAAATCAAAACAGGTCATCTCAAAAAACTCAATTATTTAACATTTCCTTAACATAACTTAGTTTGTGGATCATTTGGATCATACAAACATCAAAAAGCATATTCAGAATCAGTAAGTATCTTACATAGATAAGCTGCCGTTAGTTGTCTGCCCCTATATTGTATTTAGATTTTGACCGTAAAATTGACAAATGTAAATCAATGTTGGATAAATTTTAGTTGTCTTGATTGTATACTTTATCTACAACCACGGCTGGGAAACTCGATGTTCAAAACCAAAAAACGGGCGTCATGAAATTTGTGATTTACACTTAATGAGTGCAGTTCGAGAAATCAGAGAATGTCACTCTATATACATTTATAAAATAAGTTTTAAAAATCAAAAACCCTTTTCTTTTTTCGAATAACAATGGTAAATTAGTTTTTTCTTTAAGTCCGGATTTTAGAATCGCCTCGAAGCGACTGACTACAATAATCATAATTTCTGTCTTAAAACCCAGACTTTTATATGGTTTTAGTTGTATTTTAGATATTTGACCAGTTTTACATTGAGTGACATTCCTCGATTTTTAAAAACAGGGTCTGTCACTTTCCTTGTAGTGAAATTCAGTTGAGACCATGGAGTTTCCCAGCCGTGTACAACGAAATCATAAGAAGTGAATACATAAACGTATTCAGCCGCTGGAGTGATATTCACTCCAAGACGTCATTATGCATCGAACTATATAATAAAACAAGCATGGTTTTTTATATCGGTGAATACACTTTTTTATTGACCTGGAAACACAAATATTCACTTGGACCGATTGTCTTGGTGAATATTGGTTTACAATAAAAAGCGTATTCACCTCTGCATAAGTCCATAATTGTGTAATGTTGTCTTGAGGTTGACACTTAACTTTCAGTCACCGACAATAACATACTCGTAACACGTTTAACATCCCAGTTTCTTTAGGAATAAACAATGAAATGATACAGAGTACATGAACATGAAAAAGTCCCTACAATTACATAGTATAAGTTATCAATGAAACAACGCTTTTATTATATTATTATTTAGGAGTCAAAGTAACACTATAATGATTGTTTTATGTCTTTTTTTTTTATTTCAAAAAAAAAGAAAGAAAAAAAGCAGCATGCCATCTTTATACTCTGAACGTGATAATTGACAACACAGAAAGGTTATTTTTCTGATTTGCGAGAATATAGTTACATTTCAGAAACTAACAATTACATCAAAGGCAGCATCAAAATCATTTCACATCTTACAGTTTTCTTATTCAATTTTTTTTTAAGTTGAGACAATGAGTGCGCTGTGGTTGTTTATATGTTGTGACTCTCTTCTATTAATGTTTTGTCATGCAACGAATGACAGATTATGATAATATCTTTACAGTTAATTGTTTGTATGTTGACAATCTAGCATCCATAAGTAAGAATACTCAATTTTCGGGATCGTTGTGTTCATCGGATGCGATCCTAAAAGTATCCTTTTTTACTACATGACGTCACTTTTTGCTTTAACAATGATTATGCCAACATGATGTTTTTCATACAAGAATCTAACTTCGTATTTTTTCTTTGTTTTTTTTTCACATGCTGTATTGAGTCATATTAAAAATTGTTACGAACAAAAAATGTACAAAGTCAATTGTATTCCTTTCTCTTTGTCTTTGAGGAAGTAACGCTTTTTTGTGGTCAACTTGCAATTTTTTCGTCAACGTGGCTTATGTGAGATCAACAGAGGCCTAACAAACGACCACATGACAGTTCTATTTTAACCCTCATATTACAAATGCAACGATCTCCAAACTCCAATATTAAAGACAAAAGAAAACAATCCTACATCTAGCAATGAGATCCTCTCAAGGCGATGCTAAGGGCAGCCTTGAACTTACTTTGAAGTATGAGCAAAGCTCTTTATAGAAGGCTTAATGTGACTTCATGATGAAGAACACCAAAGAAAGCGTTATTTCATTACTTAGTTTTGTCGTGTATTTGTAGAGACTTTATTCTACATGCTTCCATTGTGTATTGACTTTGTTACAAGTTGTTAGAATTTTCATCACACAAAAAGACTCCCTTTTTAATCTGTTCTTTGAAAATGAGGATTGATTATTCGTCATGTAGAACATTAATTAAAGTTTTGGTAGGAAAATTTACCCAGATAATATTACCTTCAGTATAAAAAGAAAATATATATGCTATTAGTATTTCCTTAAGCGAGTATGGAATTCTCTGCTTGTAGTTCATCGAGTGCGATAGCACGAGATGCAATACGAGCTGAGAAATCAATCCGAGCAAAACATTTCTTTTAGTGTTTTTATCGCTAATTCTGTTATTGATGTATACCATATAAATGTTTCTTTTTCTACTAAAATATTTTTAGGCCAAACATATAATTTTTGGTTAATTCTAGCGCTCTCCTTCTTGGATTTTTTTTTCACGAAACGTCACGAGACGTTTTATTAATACGCTGTTCCTAACGTTTCATAGAGATTGACGATAAGTATATGTTATCTGGATTTTGACATCTGTATACCATAAAACATCATCCAGTGAGCCTAAATATGAAGCACAGAGCTTTATAATCTGGCGAGTGGGATGATATTTTACAATATTCCAGCTTTCAAAAATCAGATAACTTGTTTATCGTCTTTTATTTGTTATTTCTGTAGTTTATTAGTTTTTGTGTCAAATTCTCCCAAGGTTATGCGGGAAATGAGGTTCATTCCTTTTTGACAAAATGTTTTGTTGTTATTTTATGACTGCACAATATATTTTGTAGGATGACGTTATCAAATGTAGAAATGTTTTCACTGAATCATTTAAGCAAATCAAAAAAAAGTCGGTTTTTTAATTGCAGAACCTCTCCACTTACATTTGTCTGCGGGTTCCTAGGCATTTTATGACGTCACAAAGTAAACAAAATGGTGGCTCTGCTGAGGTTATCAGAGGCCTTGTTTCCGTAGTTTGTCTAACGTCTCAGCATTTGTATTTTTGTGTATTGGTGACGGTAATTTGTTTACAAAATTGAAAACAGAAAATGTAATAGATTTGTTTTATCTAATTCATATTTATTTCTTGCGAAACGGATTAAAAGTACATTGCTTGTCAAACGTTGGAAGAATTCCCGTGATAACTTCAGGTCAAACTCTTGATAAGTTCGGGTCAATTGGACATGGCTTTTTCGGGAGTGCTCTGCTGGATGAGATAGGGAAAGATGATGATATTTTCATATCAGCGCAGTGCAGTGATAATAGGATTATTGTCGCTCGAGAACATTTGAAAATCAAGCAAATTAGCGATAAATAAAATTATATAATAGGCAGTTCTGCCAAAGCATTGTTTACACTAACCCTTCCTTTGTCTGTATACACTTTGACCATCTAAATCATACATCTAGTAGAGGCATGACCAAATTAAACAGGTTAAGATTTTATAAAATTAAAATATATATATTTCTTATTTATGTTTTACAGGATACTTTACTAGACGTATTTTTAACATCGGCAATTTCAGAATTGTTGTTAGCGGTATCAATCATTTTATTTTTACTGACTTTCATTCCGGGCTTCAGAAAAATGGAATTTGGAGGTGTTTCAACGAAATGGATAGCGCCTGGCAGTGAGAAGGGCGTAAGTTTAAGTATATACATTTTGGTATGTTAAAACATCGACACTAGGAAAAAGGATAAAAAGAAAAAGAACAAATCCCTAAACCTATTAACGTTTGTCTTTTGTTTTTTTGTGTGTTTTCTTGTGGGATGTGGTGTGTCATCGTAATTTTCGGCTGTTGGATGTCTTTTTCTTATCTTCACTGGTTTTGAACTCACAAGAACAGCTATTCTCCTAAAACGTTTTGTTTATGACAGTCCAATTTTAATGAGAATCGTTTATTTTGAGGGAGGGGATAAAACAAAAAATGGAATTTAGTTCTTATATAAATCATGGCTTCGAAACAAGATAATGCATGACAATAAAAAAAGGAATGAAGCTAATTAAAAAAAACCATTTTGATAACAACGCAAAAAACAACAGAAACAAAACTAAACACTTGAGACAAATGAAAATAATACAGAATATACTTCCCTGCTAAACAGTTTTGAGAAATTATACATCTATACCGATTTATAAAGTCGCGAAAGACTTAGTTAGAAGGTAGTCAATTTTAATTTACAAGAACCACAACATAATAATAAGTGCTATAGAAGGGGAAAAGGTGACTTATGGTATAGTGCAAAATAGCAGAGCCCTCTACAAAAGCGTAAAAAATCAGCTATAACAACTAGTTATCTTGTATGAGGTGATGTATTCTCAAAATTAGAAAAGTGTAAGGAAACGAAAATTACCAGTTTTCTAAAGATATTTTTGTGTAAATGTACCAATATTTTGTAGACAAATAGAATAAAAAGATAACAGGCAACACCTACAATGAAAAAACATAGTCCTTTCTTAAAATATAACATGCCACAATGTACCAAGGAACTGCACAAGAAAAAACAACAACAAAAACAAAAGACAAATGTACACAACGATAGGAACTCGGGACAGTCGGACTTGGAACCGACAAAAGCAAAAGCCAATGTTAGGGTTTAACCGGTTTATGGGTACCCAAACCTCCCCTATCTCTGTCCTGTTTCCCTATAGTATAATAAACATAGGAATGAAACCCAAAAGGTAGACTACTAAGTCCATAAGCAAAGCCGTAAGTGAAAAACCAATTTTCAAAACACTCCCTGAAAATGGTCTAATAGGAGTTTGTTTACCACCATTGCCTGCAAATTTTTGTTTGAACAAAGGGTTGAAAAAAAATGGATTTGGGAAATTTGGTGCGTACATTTCCAGTCCAATTATTGGAATGATGACCATTTTGACCACACATTAACAAGAAATTGAGACATAAGTCTCTTGAAATGAGTTGAATTACCAACAGAAAATATAAACGTTTGAATATAAAAAAGGCAAATCGTTTTAAATTGATATAACTGTTCCTGAAAAAGGTAGATTTGGACATTTTAATCAAAGCTCCGATGAGGCTGAAACTCGAAAGCCCTGAAAATCTACTCGTGAAAAAAACTTCGTAGTCATCCAAAGAACTGCTGCATACGTCTGCATGTATTAAGTCATTCCGTAGTACCAAGAATACGTGAAAATAATCGGATTGTGTGATTTGGTATGCATGTCGATTTCATTGCTATAAATATGCAATACACATATAAACAAATGTTATTTTCATCTTTGACAAATTACTACACGGCAAGGGCGTTGTTCCGAGACGCAATATAAAAACGAGTAATTTAATAAACATACATATTGTTTTCAATTTAATACATCACCACAATACACAATGTATACGATTTTGAAAGAAACTTGCGCACTATATTTTATCGGATGCACGAAGATCATCTTTTAGAGCTGTTAATAGGCTTGAAGCCTCACGTGATTTTTTTCATGTCATTTTAACAACTCTCCAGCCATTTCATGGCTTTCGAGTTAAACAAAGCATACACAATACAACGGGTCGGAATCCTTCCTACAATAATTCTGATGTACACGTAGGTAAAGCGAGACAACTCTAATTCATTATTGTTTCTGAATAATTTATTTTCATTTCAGATTATTTGTGGCAGAATATATGGTTGCTGTAGTGCATGACGACTAAATCCCAAGGCCTTTATCCGTAATTGTGTTGTGATAAACTTTTACATAAATATATATATACTTTGTTCATAACCATTGTCTATTATGCAGAGTGTTCTACTTTGTATATTACTATTGTCAACTGAATTACATCAAGTATTAAAATTGTTATATATACATTTGTAAATAAAACGTAAAAAAAAATCACTCGTACGGTAGCATTTACTTCTTCGAATAACATTATAAGCATACAATTGATAATTTGAAAGTAAACTGCTATAAAACAATGACGAATAAACATAAATCTCACTGTTTATTTTTTGTTTGCTTGACTTTAGTTTTGGATTATGGCTTTCCATATTATTTGATTCTAATGCTGCTGCTGATAAGGTTTCTCCTCGAAACACGTGTACAGCATAACGAAATTAACCATTTATTATGCAACTTTGGTATTTATTGTTTTTGAAACCATTGCCACTGCTGGTGGACCAGAGGTCCCCGAGGGTATTCAAGAGCCCAATAGTCAAACTTGTCTGACACGAATAATTACCTCGCCTTTTATAGAAATTTACTGTTTATATCAAAATTCTAATCCTCTTTAAATACTGATTGAGGCTTCATTCCGTGAATGACACTTTGTGGATATCCTTGGTACTGGCTATTGCCTCCTATTTCGATATTATTGTATGCAAAAAAGTCTTAAATACATCGACATGCCACCTATGAAGCAGTCAGACTTTTCCTTAATCAAATCAAAACAGAGAAAAATGATGCTTTCACCGTGGCAAAACAGGTGAAAGACATAAATTAATATAGATAGAAAAATAAAACTGGACATGCACGCATTAAAATGAATAGTACAATGGTGTAAAGCGCCCATGCACAACTGTCCCAGCATGATCTAATTCAATTAAGTGCCAGAAATATCTCTATCAAGAGGGACCGGGTAGCCAAATACATGTCTTTTATGTCTGAAACTACTGAAAAAATATACTGTAGAAATATAGTAAAGATCTGTCAAATCATGATGATGAGCATTAACAGACTGGCATTTTGTTGACAACATCGCTGCTTCAATTCCATATATTTTATTGCTAAGAATAAGCAGAGGAATCGAGCAAACATAAGCCTTCTTTCCGTCGCTGCTTACATTACAGTCATGGTAAAAACAAATAATTTGTACAATCTGGAGTTCTGGAAACATAGGCATCAGAATCAGAAATTTTACTATTTTGGAGATTTCAGTAATCCCATTTGTCAAATGGTTTCATTCTTTATGTCAAAAAACTGTCAATACATGTAGGCCCAGGTAATCGAGTAACCGACGCCGAAAATCCTTTAAATGTTCAAACGAAGTACATCATTTCTATAACGAAACGTAAATGGATATTTAAGGATTTTTCTTTTTTTTCCTTCTAAAGCATAAACCAATAATTTGATAACGTAAATGTTGAAAAAAGTGAGATACAGATGTTTGATTTCCTTCCAACCACTGCGTTAACATCTTCCTTCTTCGGTATTGGCTGAATAAGAAAACTATTGAAAAAATATAAAACTCGAAAGAAAAGATAAAAGGAAACACCCATAAAGGCCGAAAGTCACCGGATTATGGCACAATTCACCTGGAAACTACACTGAAAAACACACCAATAAAAAGACAAACGTCAGCATCGATAGGAACTCGGGATTGCCGGGTTTGGTACCCGGTTTATGGGTCCTAAACATCCTTTTTTATCTTTCCCGTTTCCCTTTAGTAGGATAATAAAATCCGTCATAAACAGTGCGTCTGAATATATATATCTGAAAGTAATATATTACGAAATAATCAGAACGTACAATATCAATCGATTTTTCAGTATACATTGTAACGGTTATTATGCATCCATGACCAAAAGGAAACATACATGGATGTAGCGTTGTTTGCATTTCTTTTAAACTGTTGTTGATGGCCGTTGTGCACTTACTATTAGTTATGATCCAACCTCCTTGTTGAAGGGTTTATGGTGACTTCAAGATGAAGAACAATTATAAAAGCGTTGTTCCATTGTTTAGTTTTACCATATATCTATAGTCACTTTGTATCTTATGTGGTTCGCCCAATATTGTACACCCAACATTTTGTATGACAATCAAAGCCCCTGATATTCAACACATTTTTTAAACTAGACATCACTTGTAATTCACATAAGTGGTATTTGTTTTTGTTAAATAGATTGTACTTACAGTACTTATTCATGGAAGGTGACTAGTTTGGTCTAATAAAAGTGTTTTGACACTTCCCCGAAATTTCGACAACAATCCTAAGCACGGATCAAAACGATCATTGTTAAGTAATAAGGATTAACGGTTAGTTCAAAACTCGGTAAGCTTAGTCTAACTACATCTGATTTGTAATTCGGTGTCATGATAAAATTTTCCACACCATACGCGTAATCGGACCTTACGTGACAGTCCGAACCGTATGCGTATACCCATATGGCCAGACCATACACGTACGGTCGGACCATACGTGTACGGACGGACCATATGAGTATACGTTAACTGTCTGTCACGAACAGGACCATACGCGCGTATTTAGACCGTATGAGTACAAAGGCGTATATTTAGACCGTGTGAGTACAAGACGTATATTTAGACCGTATGAGTAAAAGACAAAGACAGACACTACATACGTTATTCAAAAAAAGAAGTAAGTTACAGTCAAAATAGTCCATGGGCTGGGATAACCCCCCCGTGCACCCCCCCCCCACACTTATGATCCCCACCCATATTTTTCAGTCCTTCTATATCCCCTCTTCAAAATTAAACATGTTAACATGAGCATAACCTGCACGCGATATTGGAACAGGCCCCTTTATTAGACCCACCCAACGAAATTTTGGAAAATTTCGTTTTTGATCAAAGTTTTTCTTTCAATTGCTTCAAATTGTTGATTGGTGCCTCTCATTTATGAAAAAAATGGTATAGAATGATAGCCTATGGTATAAGCTTTACAAATATTTAACATAAGTACCATTTCTATACCCCATACGTTATAAAAATTGAAAAATCTTACCCCTACCCCTTCGAAATGTTGACATAAATTTTAAGATTTTTCTCGAAATCGTGTAAATTCAACGGTCCTTAGAAACCAGTATGTTTTTCATTTCATAATTTTTGGAATTGTTTTTAGTCTTTTAATGTCCTTTCTTTAAAATTAAGCATGTCAACATAATGTAAATATGTTTTGAATGACCAAACTATCACTTTTAAATAGACAAATAAAACGGATCTTTGAATATTTTCGTTTTCGACAAAGTTTTGTCACTTTTTTGTCTCATCTTATCTATGAGTGGTTCAAATTCATGAAAAGATGGAATGAAATAGAAGTTCATAATATCTTCTTTACAACTGGTACAAATTATGGCAGTTTTGAAGTATTATAAAGTTCCTACATCCATAAAACTTACCCATACCCAAACAAATTTACTCTAAAATTGTCAATTTTTTTTGTCTATGTTCGCATTCAAATTACCAGAACACGCAAATTGTGTGTTGTATATGACAATGTTGCATGAATTATATTGTGATTTCGTATTTTAACTGCATTTTTTTTACTTAAACTCAATATCTTGCCCGAAATTTATGAAAAATGGGCATTTTCTACATTTCAGATTTATCAAAAGTTCACTGTTAAATTGTTATACATTCAAAATCTGAAGGATATATCTGCAGATATGCCAATTAATTGTTCATAGGGATATATAAGTTGACTCAAAAAATTGCCTGGAAAAACAAGGAGTGTTTAATGTGACTCTGAATACCGAAAATATTACCCCTACTCCAACAAATTTTCCCTAAAATTGTCAATTTTTCTCTATGTTCGCATAAAAATAACTAGAACAAGCAAAATGTGTGTTGTATATGACAATGTTGCATGAATTACTTTACAATGTGCTATCTAAGCAGCCATTTGTCGACTTAAACTCAATATTTATCCCAAAATTAATGAAAAATGGGAATTTTTAACATTTCAGATTTATCCAAAGTCAACTGTTAAATCGTTAAATATGTCGAATCCGGGGGATATATCTGCAGATTTGCCATCTAATTAATCTAAGCGATTCATTAGTTGTCTTAAAACATTGTTTAGAAAAAACAAGAAGTGTTTAATGTGACTCTGAATAACGAAAATATTACCCCTACCCCAACAAATTTTACCTAAAACTGTCAATTTTTAGCTCGCCTGGCCTAAACGGCCATGTGAGCTATTGCCATCACTATGCGTCCGTCGTCCGTCCGTCCGTCAACAATTTCAAACATCTTCTCCTCTGAAACCGCTGAGCCAAATTTAACCAAACTTGGCCTGAATCATCATCAGGATATGGCTTCTCAAACTGATTTTCAGTTTGTCCCTCTGTCAAAAAACATGGCCGCCATTGCTAAAAAAAGAACATAGGGGTAAATTGCAGTTTTTGGCTAATAACTCGAAAACCGTTACAGATATCAAAAATCTGACAGAGTAAAAATGATCAGCATGATGAAATCTATCCACTGTGCAATTTTGAAGAAAATCTGAAAACGCATCTCGGAGTTATAGCCCTTTTTCCGTTAAATTTTCAAAATTGTTGCATTTTTTTCAAAAAGTGTAACAGATAGAGGTCAAGTGTAAATTGCAAAAATGTTCAGCATATCAAGATCTACCCACCCTAACATTTTGAAGAAAATCCATAAACCCTTGTACGAGTTATTGCCCTTTTTTCACCGAATTTTTAAAATTTTCGTATTTTTCATTTTTTATTTCCAAAACTATAGAAGATGAAGGTAAAGTGTAAATTGATTAAATGTTTTCCAGGCTGTGGCGACTTCAAAACTGATGTTGAAAATTGTTCCTTGACCGCCATTTTCAAAATGGCCGCCTAAAAAGGCGGGAAAATTCAACATTGTCCGATTTCAATGAAATTGAGTTCCCAAATAGATATTGATGTTGCGACTTCAAAACTGGTGTTGAAAATTGTTCGTTGACCGCCATTTTTAAAATGGCCGCCAAAATATACAGGAAAATTCAACATTTTCAGATTTCAATGACATTTGGTTTCCAAATTGGTCTTGATGTCGTAACTTCAAAACTGAGGATAAAAATTGTTCGTTGACTGCCATTTTTAAAATGGCCGCCAAAAAAGGCGGGAAATTCAACATTGTCCGATTTCAATGAAATTTGATTTCCAAGTAGATATTGATGTTGCGACTTCAAAACCAATGTTGAAAATTGTTTGTTAACTGCCATTTCCAAAATGACATCTTGACTTCAGACTGGTGTCGAAAGTGGTCCTTAGCAAGAACGTTTTTGTCAAAAAAGCCCAACAAAGAAATTTAGTAAAACATGATCAGACTTTAAAAACAGTTCAAGATATTGGAGGTGTTTGAGCTAAGAAAGTTTCAGAAACTGAAGATCAACTGTATAACTTACAATGTTACCTTGATTGTGGCAACTGAAGCCAGGTGAGCGATAGAGGCTCCTGGGAGCCTCTGGTTTGTCTATGTTCGCATAAAATTAACTCAAACACGCAAAATGTGTGTTCAGTATGACCATATTGCATGAACTGCATCACGATTTGATGTTTTGACAGCCATTTGGTGACTTAAACTCAACACTGTACCCAAAATTGAGGAAAAATGGGAAATTTCAACATTTCAGATTTGGTCAAAGTTCACTGTTAACCCGTTATTTATGGCAAGTCTGGAGGATATATCTGCAGATATGCCAATTAATTGTTCTAAGGGATATATTAGTTGCCTGGAAACAGTGTTTAAAAAATCAAGGAACGTTTAATGTGACTCTGAATACCGAAAATCTTACCCCTACTCCAACAAATTTTCCCTAAAATGGTCAATTTTATGTCTTTGTTCGCATAAAAATAACCAGAACACGAATAATGTGTGTTATATATGACAATGTTGTATGTATAACATCATGATTTGATATTTTAACAGCGTTTTCTTAACTTAAACTCAATATTTTGCCCCAAATTGATGAAAAATGGGGATTTTCTGTATTTCAAATTTTGGTCCATCGTTCACTGTTTAGTTGTAATATATGTCAAATCTGGAGGATATGTCGGCAGATATGCCATTTAATTGTTCTGTACGATACATTAGTTGTCTTTAAACATTGTTTAGAAAAGCAAAGAGTGTTTAATGTGACTCTAAATACTCAAAATCTTACCCCTACCCCAACAAATTCACCCTAAAGTGGTCATTTTTTGTCTATATTCGCATAAAAATAACCAAAACCCGCAAAGTCTGCATTGGATATAAGAATGTTGCATTAATCTTATCATGATTTGTCATTTTAAGTCCCACTTTTCAGATTAAACTCAATATTTGGTACAAAATTGATGAAAAATCGGAATTTTCAGCATTTCAGATTTGTCCAAAATTTACTTTTAAATAGTTATATGTGGCAAATCTGGAGGATTTATCTGCAGGTATGCCAATTCATTGTTCATGGGGATATATAAGTTATCTTAAAACAATGTGTAGAAAAACCAGGGGTGTTCAATGTAACTCTAAATACCGAAAATTTTACCCCTACCCCAAAAAAATGATTCTAAAACAATGCAAAAAATATGTCTGTCTGTACATATATTTGAGTAAAACATACTTATATTTTTACTTTCTTTTAAAAATGCATTTGATATATCATAATTTGCAATTTTAACGCAGAAAATATGGGTAAAATTGAATATTTTGGGCGATTTTCGTGAAAAATGGGAATTTTCAGGATTTCTGAATGTTACAAAATTCAAAGTTAAATTGTTGTATAACTGCCCATAAACCACGCGCATGATCTTATTT
>MJUU01040502.1:202536-228528 GCA_002080025.1 Modiolus philippinarum
TGTTCAAAAGCATACTTTCTAATAGCTTAGATATAGTGAAACAATATTTTATCAACATTTTTACGTTAGATACCAAATTCGTAAAGTTTTTACATCTCTAAGTCAAATGAGCAATAATTCTGAAAAACGGAACATTCCCATTTTTCATAAAATTCGAGCAGAATGGCCAAAAAAGACCCCTTAAAAAGTTTGAATCTACTTAAATGGGCTTCTGCACGTCAGCTTAAGTGAAAAAAATCACAATAATTTGCATTAGACATTATCTTTTTATCATTTAGAGCCCGAATATTTTAAATTTTCTCTTAATTTTAAGGGGGAGGGGTGCTAATTTTGGCATTTCTGATCCCACAATAAGGCTGACTCTAAAATTTGTTCACGTAATTTGTTGCTTATATATCATAAATCATTATTGCATTGGCAATTATTAGATATATATTCAAATTTATACGATCCAGAAGTAAGAAAGACGAAATTGTGAAAAGATCTCAAATTCCGAAAATTTCGATTTTTCAAAAAATTTATACCGAAAATCAAAATTTTAAGGACTTTAATGGTCTTATCTTTCAACATTGTATCACAACTGATAAATTAGGCATAAAAACTAGATCAAACGATGAGATCTATTTATCTGAAAGGAATTGAAAGCTTAAAATCGTCATTTTCGCTATTTTTGGCAGGGGGAGGGGTATATTTTTTGCATCCCCAGATCACAAAAATAGCGTAATGTGCCCAAACTTGTGTTCATTGTAAAGTATATTAAATAAGCTTCAATTTGATACCAAATTTCAGTACATCTAACCTATATACATAAAAATTAGGGAGCTTAAAAGATAAAATTAAAAATAAAACTAAAATACAAGAATTTTGTGTGCTGTACTATAAAAGAGGCCCTATACTGTCTATGCGTGCAGGTTATATTCGTGTTAACATATTTTAATTTAAAGAGGGGATATAAAAGGACTGAAAAAAACGGTCTGTGATTTCAGCCCGTGGCCTAAAACTGATAGCACTAACTACCACTGAAAACCGCGTAAATTATTAGATCTTTATAAAAATTATAAAATACTTAAACAGCTAAAATGAAATTATGGAAGCAGTGAAATAAAAAAAAATTTCAGATTTTCACACAAATTTTAAAGGTTATACGTAAACTTCATTTTTACATAGAGAAGTTTTGGTCATGGACGGGGGTATTCCTTTTTTTCAAAAGTCATGTGTTTTTTCCGCTGTTAGATTTTTAAGAGTATAATTCATTAAATAATATTTTTTACAGTATATTAATTTTTTATATATTATCCAAGAAAACGAAAGACTTTGAAATAGCCAGACCGTACGCGTACTGTCGGACCATACGTGTACGGTCTGACTGTATGGACATTTCGAAAAACACTCGTATGGTCCGGACCGTAGTCTACGGTTCAAATACGCGTATGGTCTGGAACATATAAAACGTAATTGGCAAAAGGAATAAGTCTTACACGGTTAAATCAAAATCTAAAATTCAACATGTTACATATTATATTTACATTGTGTTATAACATATCGTCTCCATATTTCAGCATGACAGACTTGATTCATACAATATATTAACACATGTTACATTTGATTTTTCATGATAATTAAAACAGTGTTGAAATGATTATAACATTTGGTAAGACGTGCCTTCTATCAGCTTCTGCTATTATCTAAATTGTATGTTTTATTCATTTTTCTCTCAGTAATCTGAAAAAGTCATTTAATTTATATATTGAATAATCACACTCGGATTATCTGCTAAGCATCAATGTCAATTACATAAAATCATTCCAATGCCATCAACTATTACCAATCCAGATTTTCTTAAGAGAAATACTCACTGTTGATAGTTTTTACATTAATTCACCTTAAAGATAGTCAGAGGACATTTACCTAATACTAACATCCATGCTTAGAAATATTTTTTTTTTTTTTAAAAATCTCTTAAGTATTTAAAACATTAATTATATGGTTGCGTTGTCATACTTGAATTAAAAAAAAACAATAATGTATAACCATTTGTATCGTGTACATTCTCTATACAGTTGTGCAGTTTCATTCCTGAACTAGAATATAATCAGGATTTTAAATACTGAATCCAGATTTTCAGGATTTCAAATACTGAATCCCTTTTGATCTTTCACAGGGTAAATATAAACAAGAGCTGTCGCCCAATGGCAGCCAAAGATACAAANACATAAAATAGACTGTGTATAAAAATTTAATCAACTTCCAATTATAATTTCATATATTTAAAGGCCTATCAACATCTTATGCAAATTGAAGGAAAACTCTAGAGAGATCTGTTTCCCGCCAAAATTTTGACAACTTATAACTCAAAAATTCCTACATGGATTTTCAAAATTGTGCAGAGTTTCATTCCTGAACTTGAATATAATCAGGATTTCAAATACTGAATCCCTTTTGATCTTTCACAGGGTAAATATAAAACAACGGCAGTAGAATACCGAGGAATTTACAAAAATCGAAGTCAAAAGACATAGCTAAAACGAGGACACAGCAAACAATGATGTTAAACACAGAAAACAATGACTTTAAACATAGAAAACAATGACGTTAGACGGATATAAAGCACAGAAATTCAAAAACAAATCACTAACAGTGTAAACTCCAGTGAAACTGAGAGTGACGTCAGGTACTCCGGAAGGGTAAGCATGTCCTGCTTTGCTAACAGCACCCGTCACACTGTAAGTGAGTCAATCTAGTGTAAGTTTTTTTTATTTGTTACCGATTTACCCTTGTTAATGTTTGATCGCCATAGAGATTTACAAAAGCTTATCAACATTTTAACTTTGGAATGTTTTAAGGTTAGAGAAGTAACACATACCATGGATTGTAACTGTTTATTGTCCAAGTTTTAGAAAATAACATAATCTATACAGCTAGCAAAAAGATCTACCAGAACAATATATGCTTCAGACAGATTAACGGGTATTGTTAACGTGGCAGGATATGCTTACTATTCCAGAGAACCCGATGTCACTCCCGGTTTTCATTAAAGTATATAAAATCATAGTTCTAAATGTCGTCTGTTCATTTCCGTGCCTTGTGGTTGTCTCGTGTCCATGTTGTGTGTTTGTTTTTCTGTATTCCCGTTTTTGCCATGTCTCTGGACTTTGAATTTTGTAATCATCGCATCCCTTGTTCCTTCGTTATTCTACTGCCCTTGTTTTAAATGAGCAATGTATATCCATGAGTGAATATGACGGAATTTGTAGGTTTAATGCTACTAGAATACTCAAATAGATCTATAACTATGAAAAGAAATTATTAAAATAATTCTCTTGTTCCTAACGCTCTCTTTGGTCAATCGGCTCGACTGTAAACACTTCCTGGTACCAAGGCAAACGTCAAGTATCTCAGAAAGAACGTAAAAATAGACACTTTTGGTTCTATCGTTAGTTCCCAAGGCTTTCATAAGGCAAATATTTCAGAAAATCGAAGCTTGTTTAAAAACTAATTCCGGTTAAGTTTTAGTTCCAAAGGCTTCATTAAGTAAATTTTCCTACAAAGTAGTTAAATGTAGATTTTTCAATACTTTCTCTTGTAAAATAATTCAGAAGAACCTGAATAAAGACAATAATTAAAGCAAAAATTAATTTTAAAAAATAACAAATACATCGGTGATGAAACAGAAAAATAAGCAGTCGGAAGCAACGGCAAATCTCCTTGCCCATTTGTGTTTGTAAAGTATTATTTTTAGTACTCCATAAAGTTGAACTTTTCAAAATCGTGTCTGTTACTTACATTTGAGACAGCCATGCATGAAATTTAGGTTAATCAGGAGCATCATACCTATAGCAGATATATCTACTGACGAAAGATGAATCATATACAAAGTTGTAGTGTCCAAGACCTAAACTCTCAAAAATTTAAACCTTAGTCATTAATGCATGAAATTAAGATCGGAGGGTCAGACGGACGTACGGGTCAAACACTTTATCCCCTCACCTACTAATTTGGGTAAGGGGATAAAGATAAGCCTGGAAACTAAACAACTCTTCATTATTCATAGGTTTAACATAAGCAATGTTTGTCTCTGAATGAATATGACGGAACAAGGCGAATTTAATGAAATTTTATCGGAATGCTCAAAAAGGTCTATAATTATGAAAATAATTAGATGTATGTTGATGCTACCGCTGTCTATAGTCAATTATGTAAGAAAAGACTGTCTTTGGTCAATTATTGAAGACAAATTATCTCCCTTTTAAATTTTCACACAGCAACCATATTACTTCATGCACATCGTCAGGTGGTGTACTACAACTGTGTGTAATTTCATCAAAATCCAAGCAGCCGTTTAGGAGAACATGCCCTGACAAGGTTCGTTCCCCCCTTTTCCAGAAAATATTCAAAGAATTATTTCCCCTTAATAATTTTGGACAGCAACCATAATACTGCATGCACATCTTCAGTTGGTGTACTACAATTTTGCAACATTTCATCAAAATCCAAGCAGGGGTTTAAGAGAACATGCGCTGACAAGGCACATGGACGGACAGAGGGACGGACGGACGGACAGGGTGATTCCTATATACCCCCCAAACTTTGTTTGCGGGGGGTATAATTACATGAATATAGTTTTGTTTGTTTTGTTAATTTGTAATTCGCAATGCTTTCTTTGGTCAAATATCTCAAAATGAACCTGCAAATAGACAATTCTAGATTGAATGCTAGTTCCCAAGGTTTGCAATTGTCACGATACACGGAAAATGTATATGGACACTTTCTGTTTGATTATTGGTTCCGGAGGATATCATTAGTCAAGTATTTCAGAAAGTCGAAATTTGTACACTTTGCCTATGCGTCGTCATTTCTATAAAGTATCATCTGTTCAGTAACTAAAAAGTCGTGTATTAGAAGCCATTTTTCTGTAATTTTAGTTCCAAAAACAACGGCAATAGAATACCGAAGGAACAAGGGAAGCGATGACTACAAAAATCGAAGTCCAAAGACATGGCAAAAACGGTAACAGATAAAAACAAAGACAAAACAAGGACGTGAGACAGCTNTACCCCCCCCCAAACTTTGTTTGCGGGGGGTATAATTACATGAATATAGTTTTGTTTGTTTTGTTAATTTGTAATTCGCAATGCTTTCTTTGGTCAAATATCTCAAAATGAACCTGCAAATAGACACTTCTAGATTGAATGCTAGTTCCCAAGGTTTGCAATTGTCACGTTACACGCAAAATGTATATGAACACTTTCTGTTTGATTATTGGTTAACGGAGGATATCATTAGTCAAGTATTTCAGAAAGTCGGAATTTGTACACTTTGCCTATGCGTTGTCATTTCAATAAAGTATCATCTGTTCAGTAACTAAAAGGTCGTGTATTAGGAGCCATTTTTCTGTAATTTTAGTTCCAGAAACAACGGCAGTAGAATACCGAAGGAACAAGGGAAGCGAGTACTACAAAAATCGAAGTCCAAAGACATGACAAAAACGGTAACAGATAAAAACAAAGACAAAACAAGGACGTGAGACAGCTACAATGCACGGAAATAAAAAGATAACATTAAGAACTAAGGCACTCATTCATAGTGTGAACTCCCATGAAAACCGGGAGTGACATCAGGTGCTCCGGAAGGGTAAGCATGTCCTGCTCCGCTAGCGGCACCCGTCACACTATCAGTGAGTCAATCCAGGGTTGAGTCAAATCCGATTATATCAAATTCGTGAAGACGTGAAATCTAGCTTAAATTATCCGTTTTCATTTGGGACACAGACACGTCATATCTGTCAATGATGTAATGGTGACGGCCATAGAATTTCTGAAGGGATGAAAGTAACAAAGACTGAACAAATCCCTCACTAAGCAGCTTTTGGGACAGTGTTTTTGCTCTAACTAAAAAGTCACTGTATAAACTGCATGCCCGACAGTAACGAATCAACTGTGAAATGTACACTCCATAGGCTGGAGAGGTAGGTATATTGCTGCTCAGAAAGGGAAAGTTCACAATTGGGTAGAAGTTAAAATCATCACGTTTGTCATACAGCTTAGATTTCAAACGTCCATTTTCGTCAATGTAAATTATAAGATCTAAATACGAAGCTGAATTAGGTGAATCAGGAGTCTCTTTAATTTCAAGCTCATTGGGATAGATCTGGTGTAAATATTCCTTGAATTTTGGGTTATTAAGAGAAAGTACATCGTCTATGTAGCGGAAGCTGAAATTAAAGAACTGGGCTAAATGTTTTTGTTTTTTTCTGTGTAAGCCCTTGTAAAAACTTCGCCTCATACGAAAAAAGGAAGAGATCAGCTAAAAGTGGGGCGCAGTTAGTTCCCATGGGAATCCCGATTGTCTGTTGAAAGACACGGCCTCCAAATTCGACAAAAATATTATCTATTAAAAATTCCAACATCTTGATTACGTCATTCTCAGTGTATTTCCTGTTTTACTCAGTGTGGTTCTTTACAAAATATGTTTTGTCTTTCCCTACTACTAAATAAGTGTATCTGCGTTCTCCGTTTTTAGTGCAGGAACATTGATGTATCAAATCCGAATTTACTGTTTTCAATTTATTGTGTGGCAGGGTAGTATAAAGAGTAGAAAAATCAAAGGCTTGTATGCTGTGGCAGAGAGAGCACATTGAGGGTTTTTGATACATATTTACTTGTTGCCAGTATCTTGCTGACATCAATGAAGAATGAAGGATATGGAGTAAATGCACATGAGACATCTCTACAAATACATGGTAAATGCAAGCAAAAGAAAACAACGCTTAAAATTTTTGTTGTTCAAGTTCCAGACCTTAGCATTGCGATGTTAAACTCGGCTGATATACAGTTAAAACAAGAATGGTATTTCTTGCAGTAGTTCCGAAAGAATCTTATTAAATCAATGTTGCATAGAGACACGCGTGCTCATGCAGAGATGTAAATACGCGTTGTGCATGCTTATAAAACAATGTGTAACTTATGAAACTAGTGGAAAAGAATTAAATCTAGGCCCGAGTCACCACGTATAAGTAAGGGGTAAACAGAGATAATGATGTAATGAATAACTAAATACCGAAGTCACTGTGAATTTACTTTCTGCATATGCGCATTTCGACAACTTATGTCTCATCAGTGCAGATAAAATCTAAACGTTTGGAAGACCATAAACTCAAAGATGTTTAAAAACTGACAGAGAACAAATAACCAATTGGTTATTTAAAATGAAATGGAAAATGAAATGGTATCTTTTACTTTTCAAGACATATGTAATAAACGGTATTTTAGTGCGTGACGTATAAGTGTATCCAAGTGATGATCATGTCACTCTTTATAATATTAAAAAATGTAATATGAAAAAATCTATTGTGATATGTGTTTTAAGTGTACGGGTGGCTGCTTTGTTTCTTTCTCATCTGTCCCTGGTAGACGTTCGTTATGCCAGACATTTGGGCTTGATTTGTTTCTTTTTTCTCTTTTTGATTGTTTTGTGTATTTCTTGTGCCTCGATATTTCCTTTTTCATTGCAGTTGCATTTTTTGCATTGCATTGCTTCCTATTTCGATTAATTTGGTAATGAGTACTTCTTTTGTTTCAACTTTTGGATTACGGCTTTCCATATTATTTGATTTAAATGCTGCTGATAAGTGGTTACAATGTACTCCTTGAAACACGTGTACAGCATAACAAAATTTACTGTTTTATGCAACTTCGGTATTTTTTTGTATTATAAGATTGAAGCTTATTTGCCGTACGCCTCCTAGTTTCTCTTTGTGTCTTATAAGTGTAATCTACACCTACAAAAGAACAGTATAAAGCTAGAGAATAAAATGATTATATTCAGTGTGATACATTTACGTGATGAACACTAACAAAGCATTCTCTATCTTTTACATTTAGAAATGGTTTTGTATTTTATTCTAGAATATAAAGATCTAAATTAATTATTTTTGCAACAAAATGGATATCTTTCTCACATTTAGCAATAAATCTATACACACCTGCATTTACGCCCTAACAGAAATACAGGAAGAGATAACTGATATGTACTAATAAAATTAAATTTTTGTACAGTGCTGATATTTTAACCAACTTTAACAGCATTGTGAAAAAAGTAAAATATAACTTTTTGATCATAATTTTGATAAAGCGTAACCCTCAAATATAATTCAGACCATTTGTAATGTTACACCCTAAAACAGCAATTCAGGAAGCTGAAGCATTTGCAATCCCCAATTTATGTTACATGCACAATAACTGATACGAAAGCTCTATCTATAGGGAAAACTGAGAGAAAAGGACGGTTTCGGTGTCCAACAGGTTCGCTTACCCTTGCTAGTGACGGAATCAAGTCCATCTGCCAAGTGTTCTTATCATTGATTTCGTTTGTATCTGTGTTTCTGTCGTGAAGTCTTTTCACTTTTTAAAATGTTACAATCTGCTTGTTTTCTAATAATATTAATGCTTCCCAAAGATGGCCATCTTGGATGAGATGCAAATATTCAGCTTGAAATTAAAGAGACTTCTGATACACCTACTTCAGGTTTGTAGACCTTTTGATGCACATTGACGAAGGTAGACGTTTGAAATCTAAGCTATATGACAAACGTAATGACTTTAACGTCACAATTGTGAACTTTCCCATTCTAGGCAGCAATATACCTACCTCTCCATCCTATGGAGCTTACATTTCACAGTTAATTCGTCGAACATGTAGTCCATACAGTGATTTTTTCTTATTAGAGCGAAAACACTGTCCCAAAGGCTGCAAGTCTGGGATTCGTTCTGCCCCTGTTTCTTCCATCCCTCCAGAAATTCTATTGCCGTCACCGTGACATCATAGAGATATATCGTGTCTGTGTCCCAAATGAAAACGGGTATCTGCAGCTAGATTCCCAGTTTTCATATAACCTCTTTTGACTAAATACTGAATTGAATCATTGATAGTTTGACTTGTTTCGCTAGCGGAGCAGGACATGCTTACCCTCCGGAGCGACTGATGTCGTTCCTGGTTCTTATTGGAGTTCACATTATGAGTGCATTAGTTCTGAATGTCGTCTTTCTGTTTTCGTGGCAAACAAAGGACTAATATAGCCTAGTTCTATTCCAATCAGTGTCTGAAAAGACGGTGTTTGAATTGTGTTTTCCATTATGGACCAATGATGAAATTTGTTTCCGCTAGTGACCCTTTTGGGTTGTTTGCAGACATGCGGAAACATTTTTAAAGTGTATCATCAAAGGGCTCTTTTGTTTTATTTCAATCGTTTTTATTTCTCGGAAGATGATTGAATGAAATTGAACGACGTACTGACGCCGAACGACAGAAACAAATCGATTCCAAAAGCTCAATCTGTCTATGCCATGTAGGCTTATGAAGGAAACATTTTGCAACCTAGAATATTTCTAAATTATAGTTAAGAAAGTGAAATGCAACTTATAGTGTAACAGATGTGATGCTCTAAGATTTACATGAGGTATGGGTAAAGCTCATTATTAAAAGTCTCATGGTGACTTCAAGATGATGAACAACAATAAAAGTGTTGTTCCATTGATTTGTTTTACTATGCATTTGAAGAGACTTTGTCTCATGTTAATTTACTCCATATGGAATAAAAAAGATAACAGGAAACACCTACAATGGCAGAAAAATATAGCCACATGCCACAAAGTAAATAGGAACTGCACAAGAAAAAACCCACAATAAAAATACAAAAGACGAACATAAACAACGATAGGAACTCGGGACAGCCGGACTTGTACCGGCACTAGCAAAAGCCAGCGGTAGGGTTAAACCGGTTTATGGGTACCCAAACCTCCCCTTTCTCTGTCCCGTTTCCCTATAGTATAATAAACATACGAATAAAACCCATACAGGTAAACTACTAACTCCATGACCATAATCTAGAAAAGAAAAATGGGGGAACAAAACATAATTTTGAAAGATGGGTCAAGGAGTGCTCGCCGCTAAACTACCGGCTAGCTCATGGAGCCTAGTCTGCTGGTAAACACTGTCGCACTACGGAAGGAAAATCAAATTCAAAACTCCTAATGGGTTTGGTAAAAAATCATCATGTATTTCAGTAGACATCGGCAGTATCAGTGAGAGGCCAGTATGTGTGTAAAATCCTCAGGTCACTGGATCCTATAGCTAATTTAACGGACACGTGCAGAATATCCTGTCGATATCCCCTATTGCGTAAAGAATGTAAGTTACGTCCCAGTTTTTTCTGGATTTTTAATCAGTTTCTGGTATTTTTAACAACATGTCCGTAAAATCGAGGATGGGAAATGCCCTTAGAAATAAGCTGTTTGCGAGTGACATTATATTTAGATATCAAATGTTCGTATCTTCGATAAAACTTTTTAAATGTATTTAACAATTTATGAAATCTGTAACCTTGCTGCAAAAGTTTTGAAGTGATAGTAAGGTTACGTTCATTGAAGTCGTCAAGAGTAGAACAAACGCGTGCGAATCGTACCAATTAAGAAATATAAACTCCGTAGGATGGGGCTAGAAGAACGTCGCCGTCAAGAAAAGAGAAATAAAAAATACTGAAATCAAAATCATCCCTTTTATCGTAAATTTTAGTTTTTATTTTACCAGAGTCAACGATGATAGTTAGATCCAGAAAAGGGCAACTCTTAGAATCATTATTAGCTTTATTAAGTTTCAGTTGTTGTGGGTAAATGATGTCGACATAATCTAAAAACTTTGGATTGTCAATAGTAAGGATATCGTCATTTACCTGCTGTTATCATTGAAAATAGAAATAAGTTGATCACTGTTTTGTATGGTCCCATTTTGTAATTTTTTCATGAAGTCACGTTCGTAACAGAAAAGAAAAAGATCTGCAATGAGAGGTGCACAATTTGTACCCATGGGAATTCCAATGACCTGTTGATAAACAATGTTGTCAAAACGAACAAAAATGTTGTCAAGCAAAAGATTAAGTGCTTTAATCGTATCATCACACGTCCAGGAGGAATGATTGTTGTAAGTAATATTAGAAAAGAATCCTTGCTTTTTGTTACAACAAATAAACTGCAGTCCACAAAATTTAAAAGATCATTTAATCAATTGTCCCAATTAAGATTTATTCAGATTATGCGAAAGCGTTGTATAAAGTGTAGAAAAATCATAACTGTCGATAGATGAAACTGGTTTTTGTATTGATTGCAATTTATCTAAAACTTAAATGGAGTTTTTTACACTCCAAAAGTAATTGACACCAGAGTTTTGATAAGTTTTTTCACAATATTTTATAATTAACTTCTTTATACAAGAAAGTGCACTGGTTAAATGGATGGACAAGTTAGTAGTAGAACAATTACTCGATGCCGAAATAAAACGATGCTTGTACGGGTTTTTGTGAAGCTTAGGAATCCAGTAAATTGTAGGCAATGTGATATCTTAAGGTGGAACTTTGAGCATTTCTGTATCCTTGTAATGTTGTTTGATGAGAGTTTGTTCATCACAATTGGTGCGTTTGAAAGTATTACACTTGTCCAATTCGGTTTTTTTTTGGACATCGATATATCCCTTAATTGCTTATTTTAAACTGCAGTTCATCTCTCCCGCATATTAGAATCCTCAAAACGACTCCCCATATGCTCTTTATACATTTCAGTAATGGTGTACTTGTGCTTGAGAAAATTTCTCATATGGATGCACTATCATACTTTCAAATTTTTGCATTTTTACTTTTTGTAATGTTGTTCTGACCACCTGTTTATTATGCCCACATCTCATAATTTTATTATGCCAAGTTTTCTTACTATTGACTCGATGAGTGCCATGTGGTTATTAATATGCTGTGATGTCTTTTGTTCGTTTTTTTTGGGGGGGGCAAAGGATGACAGCTATTGTAAGAATACTTTGTCAGTAAATTTTATGTTTGTTGGCGATCCAGCATCCATGGGTACCACAGAATGGATATAGTTGTTCTCGACATCTAGCAATGAATTCCGCTCAAACCGGTGCTAGGAGTCGTCTTGAACTTACTTTGAGGTATTAGTAAAGCTCGTTATTGAGGGACTCGTGACGACTTCAAGATGAAGAAAAACAGCAAACGCGTTGTTCCATTGCTTTGTGGAAGTCCTTGGTGCTGAATTTGGCCTCCTATTTCGATGTTTTTGGTAATGAGTACTTCTTTTATGACTACTTTTGGATTATTGCTTTCCATATTGTGCGATTTTAATGCTGCTGATGAGAGGTTAATCCTTGAATGTACAGCATAACAAAATTTACCATTTTTTATGCCAATTGTGTATTTATTGCATTTTGTTTCAATGTATATGTTAAGAATCTGAATTTACAGGATGAAAAAAAAATCATTCATAAATGCAATACCTAGTAGTTATCATACTCAAAACACTGTTTTGCTCAGTTGACCATTCTTGCAAGGTACCAAATCCAGCCATTTGCCATGATTTTCAAAAACAACCATTATGAGTTTTTTTCCAAATGAAATTCAGCTTAGTACTTTTGACTAATACTGAACATCACAAGTAGGCTTTCATAGAAAGGTTGAAGCAAATGAAGGAGCCCACACTACATCAAGTCATGCATAACTCCATCCAAGGTTGAATTTGTCTTTTAATTTAGACCCTATTAATTGTACTGGTAAATTTGTTCACATATTTCAGATCCTTTCTTCCAACTTTTTTGATTTGATCTGAACCGTTGAGACACAATCTGTCGAAATGGCTATCTGCAGAGACTAAATTTGTAGTATCTTGTTATCATACAATGTGAATAAAGTAGAAAAAGGAACAAAAAATGAAGTGTTCTTGGATCAGTGTTTGAAATTAAACTCATGAAAATATCCAGTTTAATCTGAACCTCATCCGTGTGAGATTCACATGGAATCCATGTTATTATTTTTTCTGCTGTAACCCTGCCTAGGACATTTGATAAGCTTTGAACGTTTTTGTTTGTACATACATTGGTATCAACTAATTCCTAAATCCTACAAATTTCTTTCCCAAAAATGGTTGATTTTAATTTCAGAATTATGAATTTCCCTAACATGGACAGTAATATTCCAGATTCTCCTGCTGCCACAGTGTTTGTTTCACAATTGATTCGTTACTCGAGAGGTAGCACAAATTATACAGACTTTCTCATTAGACATAGTTATCTTCGTGACCACCTTATTAATCAAGGCTTCAAACAATTCCGTCTCATACGATTATTAAAAAGTTCTTTAATAGATATCAATCTTTGTAGAAAAAAATAGAAGTTTCGGTCCGAATTCCGATTCAAGATTCTTCTTTAACTTAGCACTGGGGTGATAATTTCTTTCAACTGTCTACGACCTTTCAATAGCAGTTGCCGTGAGTTCCTACCGGATACTACTGCAATGGAAGGGGAAGTTTGGCATGCCATAAAACCGTTTTAATCCACCATTTCTTTTGAAATGCCTGCACCGGGTCAGGACAATTGCAGTGGACAGTTTTCCGTTCGTTTCCACCTGATTTGTCTTGTCTCATTGACTTCGACTCTTTACAACTCTGTTCCGTAATTTTGTTATTAACCCCCATTCCATGTGTTTGAAATATCCCATAGATTTAACAATTTCTTGGTATATCCTATATTGACTCTTTTGTTTTCTTCTGAATTTAAACAGTTGACATACTTTGAAACAGTTTCTAGAAAGATGTAATCTCCTTAACTGAGTATCCGAAATCACTAAAAACTTTTATATTAAGTTTTAGATTTTCAGATACAGCTCTTTCCTGAACAAAAAATATGATCTTTTGAAATTATTTGTGTATTCATTGTCATTAGCATTAACAATTTGAACAAATGAATTTACACTTTTGTTCACCTTTAGGACTTTTGAATAACGTTAATTGAAGAGAATATAAAGTCTTATCAATTGTATATTTGCTTATAAAAGAAAAACACAATTTATCCTCTATAAGACATTTTGACTTCTTTTGCTGTATAACTAAACTAAACTATAGAATATGTTTGAAAATATGCCATTCGTTTGTATCTGACACTTCCATAGTAACACAATGGTTTTTACAAGCCGTGGTTAAGGTCCAAGCTTTCAAACAACGTGTTTACAAGGAAAAGACAAAGGCAATGAAACTGATGTTTCCGAATCTCCAGAATCAATCATTTATCATGCCTATTTCTAAAGATTTTCGTTTCACAATCACTTTTCACAATTTGAAATAACATTTAATCTGAGAAAACAAAAAAATATCAATTGGACTTTTTAAGAATATTTCTTTGTGATAACACAAGAAAGCAATAATAAAACCATGGCTATTTTCCGTTTAAATCCTCGATTCTCGGGCCATAAAAAGTAATTTTCCAATAATTTCAATTCTGTGATATTTTAGTCACACCTAGAGAAACAACATCATATGAACAATTAACGTAGATTTTATTTTTTTAAAGAAACACATAAGCATGAAACAGTTCTTCATTTCCTAAATTTTTGCGTGTAGGTTTGCAGAGTAAATGACACAAATCTCACTCAGTTGTTTTAGTATCTTGAGGGAGGAAAGTGGCATTTGAAATGTCAAGAGTATGAATAATATGTCGGAAAGTTCAAGGAAAATGGCTTTGATGATGTAGCTACAATAACATCCATGAGTTTACACAATGACTTGGACACAATATTTGCGGATGAACTTCTTCCCCTCGGACATATGAGACGTAATGAAGCTGCTCTAAGAAATTTGCAGACTGCTACCGTTTGAAAACCTGGCAACCTCCTGAATACAACGATGAGACAGTGGAATCTAATTTGGCAGATGAAAGCATGACGAGTATAAACGAGATCCATACTTGAGAAACAGAGAAGCAGAAAGCTATAAAATTAACGTGAAATGATATTAGAGAAAAGGAAGAAGATGGAATTAAATGTGCCGGAAAAAGAATGTATTGGACCTATGAAGTCCGGTCGATGCTCCAACTGACTTTCTACAAGTCAAAAGGGTGATCTGGAAACAATGGTAAAGGGAGTTGCACAGAGAAAAAAAATTGGGATTGAAGACCGACATGAAGTTTTTTTCTGAAAGAGAAAAGGGACAATAGCAGAAAAATAAAAAGTCTTCAGAAGAGAAATACAGACTGCAAAGCAGACATTTTCCATGTGAGGTTGTTTCAGGACATTACACAACTGCTTCTTTTATTAGTGTCGTTAAGCCAAAACTGACGGTCATAGATATTATAAATTATGACTGACTATCCTGTTACAGTAATGAGAGAAATACTTGCCCTAAAAGTTTATTATGGTGTCAATATTCCATACATGATCAGAATGAGGACAAAACTAATTTCAGAATTGACTTAAAAGAAATGAGGAAGAAAAAAGAGGCAAGAAAAACCAATTGCTGCCAAAAAGAGAAAAGATGACAAAATGGTTGCTCCAATTTAACAATTTTCCAGACTCCAACAGTTTCTAGCTGAACAAAACAGTTTATGCAATGTCCTATTGTGCCAAAGTATAACCAGTTTATATACCAGCCATTCATGCCTTACCCATAATACTAAGTATAAGGAGGATATGCGTACAATCACCACTTTAGTGATTACATGATGAGCCAACCAAGACTTCTACAATCTCCACCTCCGAGTAACCCTCCTCTACCAACAGATCCAACTCGAATGAATTTATGGAAACGTAATGATGTTCTAATATCATTCACAAGAAATGATTTTTTTTTCTTTTAAATTTGTGAAATATAATCACAAATCTATTGTGTGAGTTTTACATTGATCAGTGAAATTAGAATACATGGATTTATAATTGTAATTAGGACAAAAAAATGCACTAATTTTGAAAACAAAAGACAATAACTTATTTGAAAACTGATCGAAAATAAATAACACTCAATTATTTACTCATATCATATTATGATTCTCTGTTTGATTTGATCTTCTCTGAAGAAACATAAGTTGTCCCGAGGAGAGAGACCGGTTGTGTCGACAGAGTAAGTGTCTCTTGCATGAATTTACATTCATGTAAGAAATAATATGTCGAAAGTTACATCGTATCCTGGAACAAGTACAGTTGACACAATCGTTTTACATCAGGTTAGTTGTGAAAGAGTCAGTCTTAGCAAGCCCGTGATGGCGACTATTTAATCGCATATTCCGAGAGGAGTAGTTTTCTGGTTAGTTAAAAACATTTATATGACAATACAAGTTTAATGTTAAAACAAAAGGGGAATACATTCCCAAACGAATCGCCATACATTTGGTTGCGAAGTCTTTGTATCGAGGAAAAAAAGCTCTAGCGTATCGTATTGTAAATATATGTATACATGTAGTTTATTGATAGAACAGCATCAATTAATCTAAATGTTAAATTGAAGAACTTGGCGTAGTGCTTTTTCTTTTTCTCTTTAGAATGGCAAGCAGTGGTGAACAACTGGTGCCCATTGGTATATCTATTGTCTCCTAAAATATTAATCCATAAAACAATTTTTCATGGAAAACAGACATATGTGTTATGTGCAAGAGAGAATAAAAAAATGCAACAATAATTGTGTCTTTTTGTATATGTTTCTTTGTAAGACAGCAAGGTTCAGTTCAGTGCACGATGTTTGATTTTATTTATAAAAAGTACTTATTGAAAATGACTTCAGACATCCGATGTACGCCTTCCTGTATAAACTTTGTAAGCTATGTAATAAACTGCAAACTTATTTATTTCTTTTGTCGGTATAAACTGTTACGAGTAGATTATAGAAATCTGGATATTTTGGAGATCTGGTTTTCCTCGTGTCATATTTACTAAAGAAATGTTTGTGTAAGACAACCTGATCTACGTGATTTAATCACGAGCCGTCAGTTATACAACCAAAGATAATGTGAAGTGCAGGAGTGACATCTTGAAGTTCCACTTGTAATTTGAAAACGTTTCTGCAAAGTACAGTTGAAAATTTAATTTATCAAAAGGTAAGGAAAACATTTTTTTTTTCATTTTCTAAGATTTTCAATGTGCACAGATATTATTGAATTAATGTTTTATTAAGCAAATTAAACATTATTATTGATTTTATTGTTACAAAATGGATCTAATTAAAATGATCTCCAATGATTTGTCTTTCCAAAAATGAAAAAAAAAAAAAATTAAAAATGCAATTATGACATTTTCAATTCGACACAGGACCTTGAAATTTTTTTAAAAACTCCTTATCTACGTTTCCAAAATAGGTTTTGTGACTGCAATGAGACATCTATTCGAAATCACATGAAGTGTTTCAGTCAGGTATTGCAATCGAAAATTAACTTGTATTTGATATCTTAAAATGGTTGCAACTTTCAACTACATTTTGGAGTTAAATAGGTATGCATTGCTGGGTCTGTCAAATGCACAACAAACCCGTTTCTAAGCTAGACTCTATTAATACATTATTACTGAAATCAAAGACCACCTAAAGATATATTGTGATAAAGTATACTCAACAAGTGTGGGGAGCAAATGTGGATTCTCAAAAACTCGAAAAACTTGTTAGAATACCTATTTTCAACTAAACTTAATCATTGCAACAGCGTCAATACGTTTGATTTTTATACACTCTTTACTACTTTCCAATATCTCTTACCTGATGGGTTAAACGCAGTAGTGCGGGATATAGTACTAGGTAAATATGGGGCCTATTTTGTTACACATAACACTGATTCCAACGCAAGGTATAGTAGTAAAAAGGGGGACACCGTCGCAATACTGGAACTTTAATTGATAAGGTATTTCAGCAGACAATAGGGATACATATATATTGGGAATAATTTTTCGCCACTCATTACTGATATTTCTATATTCGTATGAAGTCGTGTTCATAAATGGGCTAGTTCAGAAAAAAATGACAATAATTCAAGCCATTAAGAAAATTAATAAGCAAAGTCCTTTAATTTCAGTTTCCGTTATGTAAATAATGTTTTTTTCATTGAACACTCCTCAATCTAAGGATAACCTTCATCTTGCATACACAAATGAACTCGAGATTTAAGAAATCGGTGATACATAATCATCATCATCATACCTGGACTGATTTCCTATACTGATAAGTATAGGAGTTTGAAAACTTTTCGTCAAACGTGATGATTTCGACTTCCTAATAGTGAACTTCTTGTTTTTGAGCAGTAATATTCTCGCATTCCCGGCATATGGCATCTATATTTCGCAACTCATTCGCTTTGACGAGCCTATAGGTTGTTCAGGGATTTTGTGAACAGAGCGAAATTATTGTCTTAAAAACTTGTACGCCAAGGCTATGCAACTGTCACTACAGAAGTCACCCTGATTTGATAGATCATTGCGATGTTTCTATTTCACAAATGGGAAAAGACATATTTTAGTGAATCAAATTTACTCCCGAAAACTGACAAACAATGACCATGAATAAAACCGACTTTTCCTCTCATCCTGTGAATATTATAGTGTTGTTTATCACAATTTTCTGAAACCGAGAAAAAATCCATTTAAAGATTCAGGTCTATTTTTTTCGAAATTTTAGTAGAAAGTTGCATCAAAGTTTTAAAACGACATTTTGTACATATCAAACAAGTGAAATGAATCTTTCAGATGAAGTTTATTAATTCCATTAAAGAATTAATTCCCGACTTTTTGGCTGTTGTAACATTCTGATTTTCAAAGTCTTACTATAAACATTAGAAATGTTATAAGTCCTGGAGATGTAACATTATAGCAACTACAGCATTGAACTAAGTACCAGTTTAGCTACCCGGATGTATATTCTTCTCTTATGGACCATGGAGATATAACACCGGGGGTACCCTGAAAATCCTACAAAAACTCACTAATGTATAGTGATTAGAGCAGATGGAGATAGATCAGTATGAAATTAGCCGAATTGCTTTATTATCTCCATTTTTAAAAAAGTGGAGTTACATTTTAACAGTATAATATTCACACGATGACTGGAAGTGTGGCGAGTGCTACGGGCGGAGCAGATCATGAACACCTGGCAATACTACATTTTCATTGGAGGTCCAAACTGTTGGTGCTTTTGTTTTCTGTTTTGTCTTGTAATCCCATTGTAATTTTCAGTTTTGTCTTCTTCGATGAAGATTTTGTCAATTTCAGTGTACCAAGATATACATAAATGTTTTTCAAATTTTCACCGTTGTCTGGTCGGAGGGTTATCGTGGATTTTGATTGGTTTTGTGTACGAGTTAAAAATGAAAATTTTCAATTAGCAATCCAAGAGAACTTATCACCTACCTTTAGCTAACCGTGAGACGTGAGCAGATCATTCTTACACTTTCGAGGAACCTGATGCTATAATAAGTTTTTGTATAGGTTCAACATTGCTAGTGTTTTAGTTTCTGCGTTGCTGTTCATTTTTTTAGTCCCCTACCGGCTTCGCCGAAGGGGACTTTAGGTTTGCACTCCGTCAGTCCGTTGGTCCGTTAGTCAGTCCGTCACACTCAGTTTTCCGGACTTTTTTCCTAATATTTGGTATGTAAGTCTACCACCATGAGTTTCAGACCAAGATCGAGTTTGGTTCCGGTTCGTTGATTTTGGACGGAGTTATGGCCCTTTAACTTAGAAAAATTTGGTTAATTATAGGTTTTCCGGACTTTTTTCCTAAACCGTTCCAGATATGAAGCTAATATTTGAAATGTGAGTCTACCACCATAAGTTACAGATCTAGTTCGAGTTTGGTTCCGGTCCATTGATTTTGGACGTAGTTTTGGGCCTTTGAGTTAGAAAATTTTGGTCAATATAGGTTTTCCATACTTTTTTTCTAAACCGTTCCAGATATGAAGCTAATATTTGCTATGCGAGTCTAGGTGATGGGATACAGATCAAGTTCCAGTTTGGTTCCGTTCCATTGATTTTGGATGGAGTTTTGGGCCTTGGACTTAGAAAATTTTGGTAAAATATTGGTTTTCCAGACTTTTTTTCTAAACTGTTTTCAGATATTAAGCTGATATTTGCAGTATTTATCAACCAGAATGGGTTACAGATCAAGTTTGAGTATGGGTTGGGTCCATTGATTTTTGAGTTATGGGCATTGGGCTCCGAAAACTTTTCTTCTTTAATTATTTTTGCTGGTATAACAAAGAATTATTCCACCGGTAGGGGACTTCTGTATTGCCTTGCAATACGATCCACACTTGTTTTTTTTTTTTTGTTTTGTTTTTGTTTTTGTTTTTTTTTTGTTAGGGCTACTTTTATTTCTTTTTTGATTTGGAAATATTCTGTTTGGCTCCAATGCACTTGATAGATTTCAATGCGATCTTACTTTAAAAGCGTATCAAAGATCGGATATCATTATTGAGTGTAAGAAATTCCGTCTACGAATAAGAATCTTACATGAGTGAAACCAATCACAAAATGTAAGGATCTTTTTTTCTGCAATTGATTGTCTTCCACGATTGAGAAAGTAAAATATCCGCACATGGAACAAACTTTCCTCTGTGGCGCAAAAATCAATAGATAGATAGATAAAACTTTATTTTGATTCGGCATATTTTACAACATACAAACATACACATGTAAGCTCTAAGGAGCTTTTTACCGAATACTTAAAACATATAACTAACATTAAAACAACAAAGCATGCACATATAAGATAATATTTTATGAAAGGATATGGAGTAAATGAACATGAGATCATACAAAAAATGTAACACTTATGTTAACTCCAACCGCAATAATTTTAATGAGCTGTATGGCCATTTCGGATATCATGTTTACATACATAAAAGATATAGATATATATTAATAAAAAAGGCAACAATGCCTTAAAAGACAGTCACAACACATAAGACAATGTTCATCATAGGTAGCAGGAAAGTTAAAAGACATAAATAACATAAATAAAAGCACAGTATTAATAGCAAAGCACTGAGCATACATCACAGTTAATTTCAAGCACTAGAAATTAAAAAGCAAAATAAATAAAAGTAAAAATTAAGCAGAATTTTAAAGCGCCAAGCAATAACATTAATGGCTACGCTGTTATCTACATGCAGAACAGTGACAATCCACACCATTCCAGGATTGCATTAAGCTTTTGAATTGTGAAAACCTATTTTCAGTCCTGAGATGGTTCTAGAGAGTTGCTGCTGCAAATTAAAAAAGTTTAATACCATACCCTGTTGTTTTCATCCGCGGAAGTTCCAAAATATTATTGTACCTGAAAGAATATTTGGAGTTTTTTTTTTATTTTAACCAGATTAGATTCTGTAAACAAATGGGTGATATTTTATTTACTATTTTAAACATTTCTAGAGCCATAGTTCTAATCCTACGAATTTGTAGCAGCGATTTATACAAATTGACTGTTTTATCCAAATTCTAAACCATTAAAAATACTACGGCTTCATTCCGTGTATGGCACTCGGTGGATGTCCTTAGTACTGGATTTGGCTGCCTATTTCGATAATTTTTGTAATGAGTACTTCTTTGTTTACAATTTTTCGATTATGGCTTTCCATATTATTTGATTTTAATGCTGCTGATGAGAGGTTACTCCTTGAAACACGTAAACAGCATAACTAAATTTACTGTTCATTTTTTGCAACTTTGGTATTTTTGTATTTTGTAGAGATGATACATTAGCTTTATGTAATAATTCATCACAATAACTTATATAGGAAGTGCTCTTTCTTGCACTTTTTCTGATTTTTTCGATTTTTTCTGTGCAGAAATGCCATGCCAAAGGGCAGAAATTAAAATTACTAAGAATGTATGTGTGAAAAAAAGTTAATTTATTTAGTCTATTGAAATAAGAAGCCAGGCGTTTGAGAACATCGACTTGCTGTGATGCCATCCTACAGATGTTACTTACTAATATGAGAATCAAAATTTTACTGGTAATCAATATCTATTCCAAGTTATTTGACAGTGGTTTCACAATTAAGTGTAAAATTTGTATATTTATACAAGGGTTTTTATTATATGTTTTTACCTACCGCTAACACCTGAAACTATCAGGATTAGCTTGCATTTTATTATTTTCAAACCATTCGATCAACTTATTTGATTCAGACTCCAAAATCATAATTGGGACTACAAATGATAGAGTATTATAATCGGCGTAGTAATATAAAAACTCTTTTCAATAAACAAAATATATCGTTACCTTTATGAATGTCAGCCAAGCTGCTCAGTATGTTGTTGACTTTAATTTGCTGTTTTCTGTTGGATAAATAAGATTTAAGAAGTAAAACTGAATTAGAAGAAACACCATATGCTGATAATTTATCTAGCAACATTTCATGAGGAAGGCAGTCGAAAGCCTTAGAGAGATCCATCAAAACTGCTGTTATAAATTGATTTGTCTTCCAAAAATCTGAGCAAATGTTATAAAAAAATAATCTAATTGTATTTCTAAAACTTTTTCAAAGATTTTTGAAAAAATAGGCAAAACACTAACCGGTCTATGATTTTTTACACTAAGAGGATCACTTTTTTAAATAACGGTGTAACTTGTGCCTCCTTTAGTTTATCAGGAAAAATGCCTGTATCTAAAGATAAATTAATAAATAGCTTTAACTGCGGTGCAATTACACCTTAATTACATTTAACTACGTTGGCTGGTATTCCATTTGCACCTGTCTCTTTCTTAATATTTAATTTATTAATATTTTTCTCCATATTTTCAGTGGATATATTTTTGAAATTAAAATCACTTTCAAAATTATTATTTGAAGTCATATACATCTTTTCCAATATTATCTGCCACTGTCGAAAAAAAGGTATTGAAATTCTTTAATACTTCTGCAGTGTCATTTATTATTTTATTTTCAAAAATAATTATGTCCCCCCCCCCCAGATATAGACTTTTTAGAGTAAAAAAGGCTTATCGGTTTTTGCACCACCAGAGCAGCGTTCCCAAAAATATCTTTTTATAGATTTCTTTTTAAGTTTGGTAACTAGATTCCTTTGTTTTCTAAATTTTTCCAAAGGAATCTTGTTACCAAACTTTAAAAGAAATCTATAAAAATACTTCTGATTGGTCCTTATCTGGTGTTAGACGAGTGCAAGTGAGCTAATCTTAACTCGTGAACTGCTATGAACGGAATACTACATATTTGGTTGTAACTTCCAAACCAAACGATCTGGAGGATTTCTATGACGGTAAGCTACAATATTATGCTTGCTAATTTAACTAGTTCTATTGAAACCTCAATAGAAATGCATTCGTCTAAAACTAGGTGTAAACCAACTTCATGGCTGATGGTAATATTGAACTTGTCTGTACTGTTCGAATCATATTTCTACCTGGAACTTGGCGTTGATTCTGTGATGGAAAACAGATCTTTAATTCTATTCATAAGTTTAAAAATAAATTGTGCTACTTGCAACAATGTATAGTTTGTTTTATTTTAATTGCAACTAAAAGAACACTGCCTTTGTGTTGAGGTATAGGTGGAGGGAATCTGTATTTAACATTCATTGTACATCTTATTTAGAAAACGCAAAATAATACTTATATGAAATACAACTTGCACCAAGAGTAAAAAAAATAAATAAACATAGTTTCTTGAAGTACATTTTTGACACGCCTGATCCTAAAAGGCATCAAAACAATGCTAATCATAAACATTCTGAAGGTATTTTCGATATATGCGTAAACATTTTATATAAAATGCAAATGTTTAATCAATTGATAATTAACAAAATACCGAAGTAACTGTAAATTTAGTTTCTGAAAATGGCCATTTCAAGCGACAAGTTTTGTTTCTTCGGTGCAGGTAAAATCAAATTCTTTGGAAGATCAACGTAGAATTTTTAAAGATCATGCTTGATCACAGACTGATAAAATGATTGGAGTTGATTTTTCGAGCGATGATTGCATTATTTTACCTAGATATGTTTTCCGCTTTTAAATTTTCAATATGGATAGCATTGGGTGAAGTAAAAGGGATATTCTAAAGAGCTGCTCAGCAATTAGCAATGAATACCGCTTAAACCGGTGCTAGGGCCCGTCTGGAACTTGCTATGAGGTATGAGTAATGCTCATTGTTGAAGGCCTCATGGTAAGAGCAACAATAAAAGCGTTGTTCCATTGCTGTGTTTTACCATGTATTTGTAGAGATTTTGTCTCATTTGCATTTCCTCCATATCCCTTCATTGTTAATTCTAAAGGGCTGTCACTTTTTTTATTGATTTGACTACTTCTGACTCTTATTTGAACACTTGAACCTCATTTTCATGGATTCAAATGTACTTCAGTAGAAATCGGTGTATTCTTTCTCTTTTGTGAAAAAGACGTTTGAAAATAACCTAAATTGCAAACGATAGAACGTTTTTTTTTCCACTGTACGCAAAGAAATGCTGTAGGTCACTCCTGATACATTGTTGGAGTGAAACAGTACGCATGGTTATTTTGCAATGATATTTTACTGTACGCATTTTCGATGTCAATATACTTATTTTGATTGAACGCTTTAACCTCATTTTCTTGGAATCATATGTACTACAGTCGTGAAACAGTGTATTCTTTCTCTTTCGTGAAAAAATACGTTTGAAAATAATACAAATTGCAACCGATAGAACGTTTTTTTTTTTTTTCATTGTACGCAAAAAAATTATGTAGGTCTCTTTTGTCACATTGTTGGAGTGAAACAGTACGCATGTTGTTGTGCAGTTACAGTTTACTGTACGCATTTTCGCTGTCAATAAATTTATTTTGATTTATTGAAAGTGATAAATCGATTCAAAGATATCGCACCCATACTATCTATTAGTTTCAATTTTTCGTTTCATTATGGACGATTAAGCATTTTATTTAAATTGGACCACATGTACAGCATATTGGAATTGATATAGGGTTAGTGACCTACTTTTTCTATGTATGTCGGAACTTATTGACGGATGCTAAACGACCTATGTTGTTCTCTACTCGTGATTTTTATGCCGAGGGGAAGTCGAGCGCTCGACTTAGTTTGTCGGGATCACGATTAAGTATGTCGAGATCATTCACGATTAAGTATGTCGAGATCATTCTAAGTCCGTAATCTCGACATACTTTGTCGTGATCTCGGTATACTTTGTCGGTATCTCGGCTATTAAGTTGTCACCTCCACATACTTAGTCTACATACTAATCAGGCAGCTCCGAAACTCTTTCACCTTCAGTGACGGGGTAAAAATAATTAAAGCATAATTATGTTAAATATTTGCATTTAAATAACTTAAGAATATCTTCCCTGATTTCTTTTGTCTTTGTCATACTGTCTCAGTTCGTGTTGCTGTGAATTGCCATGATTTTGGATTTATGATTTTAGAATTTCCCCTTTCCTTCTTCTTGCTTCGGTATTCGTTTGCCGATGTATTCAATAATGTATTTTTATCAGTATAAAATATCTATATTTGACTCCGGGAATCCTTGAATTGAAAAAAATGAAGAAAAAAACCTACCAATTTCCCGAAAACAACCATTCCCGTAATACTTTAAGACCAACTTTGCGTACAGTTTAACTAAATCCATGTGTATAGTAAACAAGAGGCTCTCAAAAGCCTGTATCGCTCACCTGGGTCCTGCAGCACTATAATTCCCAATTGATGGTCCATCTTTGGTGGTGTATGTACATAAAAATCAGAATCTTTTTATAAAATTTAATTAAAATTGTTTAAGCAGTTTCAGAGAAGATTTTTGAATGCAGTTTTCAAACTTAAGGGTCCTATGTTAATCTACGTTCCCTGCTGGCAGCTATTTAACATAAAACTTTAAAGAGGGTCAAATAAGGACTATCATATCAAAATTCTACTGAAATTGTTCAAGCAGTTTCAGAGGAGAAGATCTTTTCATGCATTTCCAACTGGGTCCAATTTTAAACTAAGTTTTGCTACTGGTGGCCATGTCGGAAGACGGATGAGCACCAAAGTACAAGCTTGGTCAAAATCTCACAAGTTTCATTTATGCAATGTTTAAATTGAATCCATTCAATGGTTTTCCATGACATCTTTGTATGCATTTCCCCTCAGGGTCCAATTCATTGCTGGCAGCCATGTTGGATGATGGGTCAGAACTGAAGTAACAACACTTGGTCAGCTTCTCAT
>MJUU01040502.1:237195-281889 GCA_002080025.1 Modiolus philippinarum
ATGTTATGTTGCTATTCATTTAAAAAATGATGTCTTAGCAACCATTATAATATAATGGAAGTGAAACCCCGCCCCCGTGCTGCGGAGGATGATAGGAATATATGCCTAAAAACTAGGCCAAAAGAACAATACAAGCAAAAACAGAAACGCCAAAGAAAAACGAAGCACAATGCAGTCTGAAATGCTTTTTATTCGACCACAAATATTTTGCGGTCGTATTATGGTATCACGCTGTCGTCGTCGTCGGCGGCGTCTGTGGACAGTAAGGTTTCCGCACGATAACTTTTGTTCCTTAAAACTCATTCTTTTAAAACTTTGTGACATTGATCCTTGGTACTAGATAAAGGTTGATTTGATTTTGGGGGATCCAGCTGCTATCGTTTTAGGGGAGGGGGCCACTAAGTTGGGGTTTTTACAATTTTATTTTATATTTTAACGATTTTCTTATGAATTTGCGGAAAAGTAAATTATAAAAATTGCGGAAAAGTAAATTATAAAATTTGCGGAAAAGTAATATTTGATTTTGCGGGAAAATAACACTTGGGTTTTGAAAAATTAGCGGAAAAGTAATACGCCCGATAGTCGAGTCTAACTAATATAAGGTATGCGTTTGAAACAGGTACCTGTATTTTCATTCAAGAATTAAATCACCCAAGCTCGTAGCTCGTAGTAAAACAATGATTACCTTCAAAGTCCTCCATGTTATGAGGTTGCCAGCATGTCACACCTATGTTGTAATGTTAGATTCACTTTATTAAATCCTTCCCGAAAGCGTTCCAGTGACGAGTCATATTTAGGTCAGTCAGTGGCTGGACGCTGTCAAAGTCGGGTAAATTGTAATCATGAAGCCATCAATGAAAAACATGCCAATCAAGAGTTTGACAACTTCTTACGGTGTAAAATGGGAGATTGAGGACAATTCACATCAGAACCCAGTGAACTTTTGTTAGCTTTTGGACAACTGATTACCACTCATCATGTCTATGTAGTGAGTTTTCATTCAAATTTCACTACTGACCTAAACTGTATTGTCATTGTCAGTGGGAACGCCTTCGGATGGTATTTTTTAAATGGTTATATATGAGGGTGCCTGCAAGTCACTCCTATGTTGTAGTGTTATATGAGGATGCCCGCAGGGTACACCGCTCTTCGGTTGTATTATGAAGGTTCCTATATGCCATGATAATTTTCTGTATCACGAGGATGCTTCAGGTGATACTACTTTTTTTGTAGTATCATATGAGAGCTAATGCCTTGAGGCCACACGGCTATTCATCTGTATTATGAAGGTTTTAAGGTCCATATTTATGTTTGTACAAGCCTGCAGGTCACACTCTTATTTTATAGTGTGATATGAGAGTGCTTGCAGGTCACACTGCTTTTCGTTCTTATTATGAATATTCCAGCAGGCCCATCTTTTTGTATGTATCATAAGGGTGTTTGCAGGTCAGACGCTTATTGTATATTGTTATATGAGATAGCCTGCAGTTCACACTCGTTTTCTGTAAAAAGGGATATTGGCATAAAACAATTATACTATTACACACAACACACAGGTAAAAACTGAGAGTGACTGAAATGTGTTGGCTAAACGATCAATAAAAATATTATTTCAACAAGGCATGGTCATTTTCAATGCTGGACAGATATTTTAAGTCCATAAACGACTGACTTTGGTAAAAGCATTGAAATATTTGTCAATAGTGTGGACGTCTTTTATCCGTAATTGGTCGTTAAGGGAAAAAAACATTTGCATGGCCATATGCAGAAACCAAATTAACAATAAGATCGGTATTAATTTATTTGTTTCCACTGGGTCAATGCCACTGTTGGTGGACTGTTATTCACAGAGGGTATTCACCAGCAAAGGTGCTGACCTGAAGGCCGATTATATTTGGAATCTTGCAATAACTTAATTTTTGTAAATTTGTTGAAAACTATAAGGAGTAACTCCCTCATGCAAAGCTGCCTTTAGCTAATTTTGGCTTTCCATTTTAATTATATTGGTTATTTCCTCCCTCTCAGTTTTTAAATATATTTGAGTTTATGGTCTTCCAAATATTTAGATTTTATCTGCACTGAAGAAATGTAAGTTTTCGAAATGGTCATACACAGACAGCAAATTAACAGCAAACTATTTGCACGTCGTCCACATCTTTCTTGATTAAAGGTTAAGGGTCTGATCAACTGTTCATATAATTTATTCAAATATAAGTAAGGTGCCCAATCAATGATTTTTCCGAACTAGGGTTAACGGATCACACAAACATGCACCATGCATTTTAAAAAAAGGAGACCATGGGGCATCGAATCGACAATGTCGTAGTGGTCGACTTTGGTCAATTGTCATTAAAAATAGGGTTATAGGGTCAATTTCTAATCATTAGAAAAATCACATGCAACTACACTTTGGCTTTGTTGCACCAACATGCTCGTATCGTAACAAATAGCTAAATACCGAAGTTACTGTGAATTTTGATTCTGCATATGCGCATTTCGACAACTAATGTCTCTTCAGTGCAGATAAAATCTAAACGTTTGGAAGACCATGAAGTCAAAGATGTTTAAAAACTGATAGAGAACAAATGACCAAATATGATCTAAATAGAAAGCCAAAATCAGCTAAGGACAGAGATTTGCATGAGGGAGATACTCCTTAGTTTCAACAAAATTTTCAAAAATTAGATATTGTAAGAGTTAATGTTGAATTTATACAGACAATAAAACTGAATAAAACCTCGGCAAAAAATCGTTTTTGGTATAATTTAAGCCAATTTCCATAATAAACACCGACTCTGATTAGACTAGGTGAAAGATATGATACTGGGCCAAAACCCCTATTGAATTATCTGAAATTGGTGGCAGAATGTCATTTTTTAAACATTTAAGAGGCTTCAATAAACAAGCAATTAAAACTTTTCAACAGATTCGGGTAATTTGACAAGAATTGTTTTGGCACCTTTGGACACAGAGTTATCTTGCTTCGTACGGTTCCAACATTTATTTTGCAATATAAATTTCAACGCTAAGGTTTCAAAAAATAATTCAGGTCTTGACTTTCACAAAAACAGCTTTTGATACATCGGCGAACAAATTCCGAAGAAAAATGATGAAAGGGGGAAACCCAAATAAAAAAATCCACAATGACGGCAATTCATATCTAACACGAATAGAGACAGCATGACAAAGACAAAACAAATAAACAAAAATCAAACGAGAACGCCATAAAAGCACGTGCAGTGTGAACCCTACAAAATCTGAGGTAACAGCAGATACTCCGGAAGAGTAAGCATGATCTGCTCCACGCGTAGCATCCGTGATACTGCCCGTGATAATGTATTAGAAACTCCTGCTAATTTCTATGATTTTAAAGATGAACTATCTAAAGCTCTTTTGTAGGGTACCCCTCTAAATTGGGAAATTTCAGAAAATGTGACCACTGGAACTTTCTACGAGATTAAAATATAAAATGTAATAGTTGTTTCATCATATAAATCAATCATGTGATTTTACGATAACCCAAACTCGAAAACTTAGCATCTTCCTGCAATCTTAGGCACCCTTCTATATAGCCCAACGAATATAAATCAGTTACTCAGTTTAACTAAACATGTGTTGACATGTTCAACACGGCGGGTGTCTTATAGGATGCAGGAGATGCTTACTCTACCAGTACACCTAATCTCACCCATGGTTATTATTGGGTCCGTGCTGTTCATCTGTATATGTGTCTTCTTTTTACTTTTTTGTCTTGTACTCAAGTGGTGCGAAACATGCGAATAAAACCCAATACAGGTAGACTACTAACTTCATGAGCACAAGCTTTAAAGGAGAAAAATGACAATACGTAATTTTGAAAGATGGGTCACGGGGACTCGCCGCTACACTGCCGGCTAGCTCAAGGAGCTTGTCTGCTGGTAAAACACTGTAACTTCGGTATTTCGTATTGAATTCTGTATATCGATGGATATTATTTATCAAATGCACGAGAGACCAGCACTAAACTCTTTCTGTTATAAACTTGTTTATATTTTTTATTAATACCCGGATGACATAAATGCATTGATATTTCTTTCATTACAAACAGAATGTAGACCACTAACTCTATCACCACTATCTTGCAAAACGGCAAAAAACATGAAAAAAAAAACGTAATTTCGAAATATGAAGAAATTAAATGCACAGTAATTCGGTACTTTGTTATTAGAAAGATGGGTCATAGAGTAGAATAATTGTTTCCCGATTGGCATTAGAAGCTCTTGAACTGCTAGAATTTGTCATTTGAATCTTGGTTGGTGGTTTTTTTTGTCCGTTAGCATAACCTCTCTTGGAATAACGCCTCATAATTACAACGAGAAAACTTAAATGGTAACGAATCTGTTTTCTTTGTTGTTATTTTTACCAACAACTTTTAAAATTGTGTTGTTTGTACTGTTGTCTTTTTTACCACCACCTTCTTTCACTGTTTTCTTTCTGCATTTATCGTGATTGTTTTCATCAAATATAGATCCTTTACTATTACTCCATATCAAATATAAATCCTTTACTATTACTCCAGGCACCAAGCTTTCCATTTTTTATTGTTGCAGCAGATTAGGTATATATTTCCTTCAACCAAGCCTTCTATTCTGTAAGATGACATAGATGAAGGTACTTCATTCCTATCTTCATTTGCTTTGCATTGAATTCCCTCTTCTTATTTTGTTACACAGAAATGCAAGACATAATGTAAACTTTTCTTAAACTTAGAAGACAGTTGTAAGATGTCCATTCTATATATAGTCCTTTTTTTTTGGTCAACATCAAATGGTATATGGAGGTATTTTTGGAATGCATTTAAAAAATATATAGTCGTAATACTATGCGATTCCAACGCCAACAATGCAACCGTTGTTTGTTTCAGAAACTACAGATATCCCAAATATGTCCCTTGTATAATGATATTGTTTCCATGGTAACATTCTATTGAACTGAAGAAGTTTGCAGTATATTCATAGAATCTAAATGTTCTGAGTAATTATTATGAAGCCAATTATGAAAACACCAAAATATTTGATAAGTGGATAATCTGTCTTTATTTCCTTTGATTTTAAACTTGATCATCAAGAATGGGCGGTTTCCATTCAACTTCCTTCTGTGTATTAGTTTTAGCGCAAACTTGGGAGAAACTTGCTATTTCTGCTCAACAATTCAGTCGTTTGGAAATATATAAATATGAGCGTTAGATTTGGTTTGTTTCCCCACACTAGTCCTTTGAATTAGTTTTATGTTGTGTTTTTTTAAGGGATCCAACTAAATTTGATGAAAAAATATTTCGATGACATATTCTCTTTTCTTAAATCTCTTTCCCCAACTGTAACACCTCCTTCTATCGTGACTCAATAGTTCCTAATCATTCCACATTGTTTTATTCTTGAATAAGTTTCAAATAAATCTCTACACTGTATCGTCAATAATTTGTGAAAAATATCCAGAAAATATCGTTACAGAATCGAAACATCCCCTTTAGTCTGAATTATGAATTCGGCAGTATTACTCAGATATCTAGTCTGAATCCATTCTTTTACTGTTCTATTATAAACTACAGGTCGCACACCTATTGTAATAAGTACTCTGTGTATGGACAGAGCTTGCTAAAAAATACTGTATATGGTCGTCTCCATAAATTTCCGCGTATCATTTCTAGCTTATTTTCTATTATTTACACAGAATACTTTCGGCATATTACAGAAATCTTCCACTGAAGTTTTATAGAAGTTTCTTCAAACGAGTATTTAAATTTTTTTATGGCTTAACATAAAGACCATTCCGTTTCTAGCAGTTTTCTGTATTACTATTTCAACTTATATGAAGCAGAAGTGAAATAGTCTTCTGGAATATTCCAACTGTTCTCAGGAACCATTTTGTTTCACATTCTCAGTTCGAAGTCCATAAAACTTCAAAAAAGATCTACAAACTTAATAATATTTTAGGCCATCGTTAGAAGATTATTTATGGAGGTATTGGGTCTAAAATCTGTCAGATAGAATCTTCTGAAATTTTCATGATTTCCCCTTTGTTATAAGAGCATACAAAAAAAATAAAATCAAAATTGGGGGTCACCGGCGATATAAGAATGAAATAAATAACAAAATACCGAGGCTACTGTGATTTTTTTCTGCATATGCGCATTTCGACAACTTATGTCTCTACAGTGCAGATAAAATCAAAACGTTTGGAAGACCATAAAATCAAATATGTTAAAAAGCTGATTGAGAACAAATACCCATTATGATCTAAATGTAAAGCCAAAATTAGCTAAGGACAGAGCTGTTCGTGAGGGAGATACTCCTTAGTTTCCAACGAAATTTACAAAAAACTAGATAGTGTAAGGTTCGAAATAAAATCGGCTTTCGGGTCAGCACCGAAGTACTGACTACTATAAATCATCTAAAAATTTGCTATTTTGGTTGTAATAATAGGGGAAATATGCCAATTTTGACAAAATTTTAATATTTTACTCACATCAGATGGAATTTTTATAAGATTTGATAAAATATTAGACAATCTACTGTCCTTCAATTTCCATGAAAAAAATGGGAATGTTGGAGGTATGCATGTACGTGTTTCAGAAAAAAATCGCAAGCAATAAGTATATAGAAATTGACTAATCTGAAATAAAGGAAAGATACCCTTTTTCAGACATACTAATTCATTTGCTAGAACTCTTCTCAGAACATTTCTCAGAACTCATAGATACAAGTGATCGACACGGAAAAATCTAAGGATTATATCTTTACTAGGCTTTTTAACTAATAAATCGTGGCTGCATCTAGGGATACTTACGCTTTGGGAGTTACATTCTAACAACGGGAGCAGTAAATTGTGTAGTCAATTTTACACCTAATTTACCGACCATAAAATTGACTGAGAAATATTGCAAGTATTTAATATCAGAATCTACTAAAACTTTCAGCTACATAAAAACACGGATTCTGATAACACCTAAGTAATGCGATGGGCTACCGTTATAATACAAAAAAGGCTAGTAGGATTCAACTGTAATATAGTTTCATTTTAATTTCAAAATGTAACAATTTTTCGCCAAAACATGTTCCTAGTACTTATTTTTTAATTGCCAGAACATCTGAGTGCAGCCTCTATAATATTTGCTGAATCTGACGTATAATATCTGAATTGCCTTGTAGAAAATAATAAAAAATGTATATCTGTGGATAGAAAATTGTTGCAGACAATATTGTAGAAACGTCGTTTATTTTATAGTTAAGACTCTTTAACGCTCATAACAGATGTAAACTATAATACGCATAAGGCTCTCAAAACCCTGCATCTCCAAACTGGACAATGGCTGAAAACAGTACGAAGTGTCTCATAAGGGGTCCATTAATGAACTACCAGTATGTGTCCTGCTGGTGTAAATTTTGATAGGGTGCAGTTATGCCGCACAATTTTCTATAAAGGAAACCAATACCGTGTAAGTGGTTTATCCGAGGGTCGCAGTTTTCACGATTTCTTCCAAAATTGCTGGACTTTATTTTCGCGGATCTCAAATTTTTGCGATTGCTTATGATTTTATATATAAAGTCTCACATAAATTATATTTCGCGGAATGCAAGTTTTGCGACTTCAGAATGGTCGTCAATATAGCGAAAATTAAGTCCTCGCGAAAATAACCACTTATACGGTATCTTTCTGGGGAGTACTTCAGAAGTTCTTAAAGGTTTTTTTCTATGGCGTCTTATTTTGACTTTATTCCGCGTTGGCAGCCATTTTTGATGAAGTTCGAACCTGAAAGTGCTCTGAATGTCTTTTCTCGTAGGGTCTAATTACAAACTGTTATCTGCTGCAATCATCTTTGGGATAGTGCAAACCTGAACCTAAAAATGCCGCCAATAGACCATTGTGGATAACCCAATTCAAATAATAAAATAAAAATACGCAGTTTCAAAAGAGAAGATCTCTGAATATGTCTTCCATGTTGGTCCAATGTTATACGTTTTCCCCGCTGCCGTCAATGTTGGGTAAATTACTAAACTGAAAAATATTACTTGAAGAGGGGGTCGATCATTAAGACTACTGTGTTCATGGCCAAGTAGTTGAAGAGAAGATATCTGAATGTATTTTCCCATAAGTCCAATGTTCCAAGCAGACAGCTATCTTAAAAAATGTGAACCTAAAACAAACTATTTTGACAAGGGACAACCCAAGGACTAAAGTGGCTAATCTGATTCAAATTGATAGAGTAGCTTCAGAGTAGATCATTCAGTTTGTTTTCTAGTGAGTTCCGATGTTACACTTTGTTAACCGGTAGCAGCCGTCTTGGATAGGAGTATCCTTGAAAATTATTCTTACAGGGGACCACTCAAGGACTTTTATGGCAACGCTATGTTACAGTTGGTGCAGTAGTTTCAGAAAAGGATTAAGATCTTTGAATATTTTTTCTTATAATGTCAAATATTAAACTATGTTCACCACTGGCGTCAATCTTGGATACAGTGAAAACCTTAAAAACACTACCTTTATCTCTAGAATGGACTAACCAAGGCCTATTTTGGCAAAGTGTGGTACCAATTGGCGGAGTAGTTTCGACAGAGAACACCTCTGAATGTTGTCTCATAGGATACTATTGTAAACTATATCCGCCGACGGCCATCTTGAATAAAGCGGAAGACATGAAAAGAACTTTATTAATAGGACTAGTGTCTTGGTTCCAATTCGCCCAGTACCAAATCTTTGTTAGTTGTTTTTTCATAGGGCCCAATGTTAAACTTTGTTCCCGCTGGAAGCTTTTTGATAAAGTGCAAACTTTATTAACGCTATTCTTTACAGGGTATTATCCAAGGAGTAAGTTTAGTTCTTGTTGGCCAAATAGTTGCAAACAAGATATATGACTGAAAAAGTTACGATTGACGAAAAGTAATACAAAAGCTCGGCTTGTAGTCAGGCGAGCTAAAATAATGGTATGCTAACCTTTAAATGGAGTTATTCTGCTTGCCATTTCTATATTAAGACAACATTCTTTACTTTTAACTTTATATTTTACTTGCATTGTCGTTTATATTATATAATTATGAATTTACATCAATCACGTAAATAATATTTAAAAGAACCTCCAACTGAAAATTTAGGATATTTAATATCATAAACGTGACGTGATCTATTTATTTTTATAAAGAGGAAATACCTTTAAATGTAAATATGAATTTAAAAAAATAAAATAAGAGTAATACTGCACCTGCATATAAAACCGTTTTGTTTGTAACTGGTAAACAATTTTGTATGAATATATCAGGTGCGTCTTCTTTTATCGAAATACCAAGTTCAATGAATTGAAATGTGATTACATTACTATGATAAGCGGATGTTCCAGATATCTATATTTATCAAGTGATTTTCCTGTTCAAAAATGTGATTTTATCACCTAATCACTCTGACAGATTGTTAACAAAAATGACAGATGTTTATACAGAAGAAAGATGTCCTCTCAGGTAAAGTTAAAACAGTTATATATTATACCTATTCATTACGGTAAAACTTAAGTTAAACTTTTTTAAATGTGTATGATCTCTTTATGGTTCAAAGCACAAGAGACATCGTTAATGACAACAATGTTCTCGTGGTATATTACTTCCTCGATCGAGTAAAGAGTCAGTCGTTACTCCCAATGCGATACTCATCCTATGAGTGGTGTTTAGGAGAGGCTTGACGGGCGATCGTCCCCTTTCTCAAACCAGATTTCTTTACGGTAAAATCGGAGTTTTTGCTGATATTTGTCTAAAATATTTCACGTCTCTCTAAGCTCGACCATTTATTTTCAACATTTTCAGCTAGATTCACGTTTTCCCGAATATGCCATTACCGATTATGACTTACTTTGGTTTGGGTCACTGACAGTATGACGGGTGCTGTATACAGAGCAGGACAAGCTTACCCTTCCAGAGCACCACTTGCCACTGTGTTTTGGAGTTCACACTTTAAGTACCCTAGTTTTGGTGTTGTATTTGTGGTGTACATTGTTATTTTGGTATTCTACTGCCGTTGTTTTGTGCCCTCCTTGACCCCAAACTTAACCGCCCCTGTTAATTTAATTTTACATAATCGAAATAAGTTGTAAACTTGTAAGGGGTTTGGGTTTATTAGTTTCCATAGTTATCCTCTGTCTGGAGCATCTATTTCCGCATATAAAAGGCTACTTTAATTATTCCTTATAAACATGCTATTATTTAATTGATTGATTAGATAGAGTTTAACGTCCAATGAGCAATATTTCAGGTAAATCAGGACGAGAACAAGTTATTCAATTCAAAATTCAAAAAATATAGGTAAGAGAAGAAAGAAGGGTGGAAACAAAGGGACAAGCGGGACAACGAGTTTTGATTGCCACTGGAAAAGGGGAGAAATGGGTAGGAGCAGGAAATTTAGCCTTTTATACGCGTCCTAGTGACTTTGCTCTCTTAAGATAATAAAGAAGGGGTTTTTATACTGCATGGAGCGTGGCGTTTCTCCACACAGTTTGGCTACAATGGTTTGCGGTCATGCTTTCCGTATTATGACCTGACTACCCCGCATAGACAGGGAATTCCCCTATCCACCAACTGGGGACTTGCACGGCAGCTCTGTAGCCAGAGCCTCTGAAAACCGATTCAAGTGTGCCGGGGGTTGTTTTGTTTGTCCTTGACATGCAATGATAAGATAAATCACTAAATTTCATGTTGTAGTATAGCTTTTCCTGTTTTATTGTATCGAAACTTGCAATATCTTAATTTTACAAAATTTTGATTAAAACTAAAGAGTATATCCCTCTAGCATAGCTGTCCTTAGCCGAAGTTTGGCTTTTCTATTCAGATCGTTTGGGTTATTTGTTCTCTATTAGCTATTTGTGTTATGATTTGGATTAATGGACTTCCAAATGCTTGGTTTGATCTGCACTGATGAGACATAAGTTGTCGAAATGCGCATATGCAGAAAATAAATTAAGTACCTTCGGTATTTTGTGTGTTATGTATTACCATTGGGCCGATGGCTCTGCTGGTGGACTGTTAGTCCCGAGGGTATTCACCAACCTAGTAGTCAGTAATTCGGTGTTGACAAGAAAACCGATTATATTGAAATATGCAATATCTAGATTTTGCACAATTTTGATTTAGACTAAGGAGTATTTCCCTCATGCATAGTTCTGTCCTTAGCCGAAGTTTCTGATCGATAATATATTTGTCCAGTTTGGAGGACTTGTTTTTCAACAGACTATCGGAATTCCAATGGGCACAAACTGTGCACCTCTTTTAGCCGATCTATTTCTCCACTCATATGAAGCTGAATTCATCGAAGGGCTGCTTCAAAATAAAGATAATAAAACTGGCCCAGTCCTATAATTTCAGCTTCCGTTATATAGATGATATTTTATCACTAAACAATCCTCTTTTTAGTGATTTTCTTCATCTTATCTATTCAAAATAGCTCGAAATTAAGGATACTACAGATACTTCCTCATCAGCCTCGTTCCTTGACCTTCATCTTGAAATTGACAACAGAGGTAAACGGCAAACTAGGCTATGTGACAAACGCGATGACTTCGTTTTTCCAATAGCCAAATTCCCCTTTCTTTGTAGCAACATTCCAAAAGCACCGGCATACGGAGTTTACATCTCCCAACTCATTCGCTATTCAAGGGCCTGTGGTCGATACAGCGACTACTTGATAGAGCTCGGTTGCTTACAAATAGGCTACTTAAGCAAGGGTATATTGCCCAAAACTCGAGGTCATCACTACAGAATTTTTACGGTCAACATCACGATCTTGTCGACCGCTATGGGATATCTGTCTCAATGACAACAGATCTTTCTCTTTGCCACTAAAGTTTGTTTTTTTTCTCTACCGGATTTGACTTTACTACCGGAGTTGACATGTTCAACACGGCGGGTGTCTTATAAGAAACAGGAGATGCTTACTCTACCGGCGCACCTGATCTCACCCATGGTTTTTTTATTGGGTCCGTGTTGTTCATTTTTGTATGTGTGTGTGTCTTCATTTTCTTTTCTGTGCCTTGCTCATGTTTTGTCTTTGTTTTTCCGACGTTGCAGTTGTCCTTTGATTGTTCTTTTTGGACTGACGGTTCGGTTCTCACTTACTTTAGGGTTTTCTATTTAGATCCTTTTGGTTATTTTTCTGTATCTGCTTTAACATGTTTTTTGATTAATGGACTTCCAAATGTTTGCTTGATCTGCACTGATGAGACATAAGTTGTCGAAATGCGTATATGCAGAAAATAATTAACAGTAACTTCGGTATTTTGTTATTTACAACACCTTTTATAGTCATTGAAACTCCCATAGGTCGTTATTGTCATCTATTTTCTACTTTGACTCCATGACAAAATACAATATTGGAGCATAAATAACATTTATACAACTTTTAATTTTGAACAATAGCAGTAGATACATTGAATATCTTCCCCATCAACAAGACCATGTTTAAGAGCATGTTCATCTTGGTAAACTTCTACATATAGTAAAACTAAATTTCATTAAGTTAGAATAATTAGAATAGTAATTATTATCAAAATACCGAAGTTACTGCGAATTTAGTCTCTGCAGTCTCTGCAGATGCGCATTTTGACATATGCAGATCATATCAAAACATTTGATGATCCATATACCGAAATATGAGTGAAAGCTGATATAGAACAAATAACCAATAAAATCAAAATAGTAATGACGAAATCAAAATCAGCTAAGGACAGAGCTGTGCGAAAGGAAGATACTCCTGAGTTTTGATGAAAATTTTGTTGAATTATAGTTATTGCAAGTTTCCAAATAAAAATCAGTTTGCGAGCCAGCATCGAAGTACTGGCTACTTGATTGGTGAATACACTCGAGCACTAACAATCCACTAGCAGAGGCATTGGCCTAGTGGTAATAAATAACAAAATACCGAAGTTGCAGTGAATTTAGTTTCTGCAGATGTGCATTTCGAAAAAGTATGTCTCTTCAGTGCAAATTATATCAAAAGACATGAAAATCTTATGATATGCACATACATTTTATCACTATTTTCCTAGTTTCTCATAGTGTGAAAAAGAAAAATATGCAGGACAGACTGCATGATTTGTTTTGAATCATAACTAATTCCTCAAGTCTCATTGATCTACGAAACCCCCTCTCACTCTAAATCTTACAGACATTCTGCCTACTGTTAAAGAAGGACTTAAAAATATTGACAGAGGCTTTCTATGTTAGTGGTGTCATATATTGATATTTACAACTCGAAAGATCTTCAAAAATCTGCAAGATCCAACATCAAAATTATGTCACAGAATCACGCATTTGATTTTTCTACTCTTTAAATCTCTAATCCTCTATTCCCCTTTATCTACTCAAAGATAGATACAATTGACTTGTCAGACACTGTTAGTATACAAGTGTTTTCAAAACATTCTGCTGCTATTAGAAGGATTGGATAAAGTATAATGATTAGAAAAGATCAGTGGCGGTATCGAAAGTAGTCTGACAAATAACTAGTCTTGAAATTGCTATGGCAAATCTAATTTTCTTATTTCATCGATACTTACAATAAGTATACAGAGTACGACTTTTCGATCAACAAGGTATTTGTCGTGTTTCCTGGGCTAATAATTAAGCAGAAGATCGATATTCCTATTTGCACCAACTGGGCACCCTACTTGCACTCTAATGCAGCAGACTATATACACAATCCTCTAAATTAGACGAAAAAGCACATTGCTGAGTTTTTAATTTCGCCTTTCTATGATGATGTTCTGTCACTCATATTTCTATGAGTATTGACATCTTATATCCCAGTCAACTGAATATATGATACTGTACAGAACGAAGTATGTCGGTTTCACATTTAGATCTGCTTCTCGAAATAGACAAATATGATATCTAAACCCTTGATACAGAAGTTTTTTCAGTTAGAAAAAGATTTCGGTCGTTGAAGTCAGAAATATCACTACATACTCGTGCATATCGAACAAGTTGTCATAATCGTCTTTTTTTTTATGGAAGCGTTTTTCGAATTTATTTTTATTATTAATGTTGGGTGTCACATCACGAGACTTACATACTTTATTTAATTTTTAAACATTTTTTCAACGTTTTGTCACTCAATTGTATTACAAAGTGTTACTGTATGCGAGTTCTATCCTTATTTACAAATATCATTTGGTCTCTTTGAATTAAAGAGCTATAAATATGACTTTCAGGCACAACTTGCACCATCATTGCGTATCAAGACTCAGGGATTGTATCCATCCCCATTTTTGTCCATGAACGGCAGGATAACGCCACAGACTTAAAGCAGCTTGGCAATACATGTATATTTCAATAAATGAGATTTTTATATTTTACGGGAAAATAAAGACCCCGTCTTAGGTATTTATGTTCGAGAAACTCTGTTGCGATAGTGACTATCTTACTACTAGCACTTCTTAGTGGAAAATTCAACAGTGTTTTAACATATAACATTTGCGTATGACTATGAGACTTATTCAGCAGTTGACTACGAATTTGTGTAGTATTAAGATTTTCAGGGACTTTAATTATATATAGTTTTGGAACTTTGATTATATATAGTTTTGTTGTGTGACAATTGTTATCCTACATTTTATTTCAACATTTCTTGTTTAAACTCGAGTGACAATTGCAGTTAAAGCTCGATTAAATCAACTTCTGAATCGGTTGTGCTTCTTATTAAAGGGAATAACTAATATTAAGTTATTCGCACACTGGTCATTATCACTCGAATAATGTATAGCAACTAACAAAATACCGAAGTTAGTGTTAATTTATTTCTGAAGATGCGCATTTCGACAACTTATGTCTCTTCGGTGCAGATAAAATGAAAACAATTTAAAAATCCATAAATCGAAATACGTTGAAAGCTTATAGATGAACAAAAAAGATCTTAATAGAAAAGCAAAAATTTAGTTAAGGACAGAGCTATGCATGAGAGGACATACTCCTTAGTTTTAAACATTTATTTTTTGTTTAGATATTGCAAATTTCAAGCCAAATCGGTTTTCGGGTCAGCACTGAAGTACTGGCTATACTCGGCTAGTGCAGACAGTCCACCAGCAAAAGCATCGGCCCAGTGATAATAAATACCAAAATACCGAAGTTACTGATAATTTAGTTTCTACAGATTATGTCTCTTCAGTGCAGATAAAATCGAAACAGTTGGAAAGCCATAAACCGAAATACGTTAAATGCTGACATAGAACAAACAACTGTTGAGTGTACGTTCTTTGTCTCTTAAAGTCACATTTTGTTATATTTCTAAGCAACGCAGGGAACTAGCATTGAATAACTATAATCCATATACGTAAACTACATAATATCAACTGATCATAATACAAAGTCATATGCATGACAGATTCTCAGACAGTTTGAATTATACAAAATTTAAACAACTCTCAGAACTATAATTATCGTTTTCCATAAAATCTGTGATTTATCTATGCAGGTGCTTTAATGTGAACTATAAAATGACCAGTTAATATAACACATTTAACCGTTACACAACCAACAAACAACCAAAACCGGATTGGCAAACCGGTCATTACCACCTGATAATGACTGTATAAAATTAATGTAGAATAACAAATACCACCTGACTCTAAACCAATGGAAAATATTCATTTTCAACTGATATGGAAATCAACGACAACTTATGTCTCTTCAGTGCAGAATAAATCAAAACATTTTGAAAACTATTTTCGAAAAATGTATAACCAAATATCAAAAGGCTGAAACTTGAATCAAGTAAATGACAGAGCTTTTCACGAGGGATATTGAGTTCTTAACAAACTTTCGAAACTTAAGATATTGCAAGATAATCTTGAAGATTCAAGAGATAAAATCTGTTTTCGTGCCAGTATCGAAAATTGGTGAATCATTCGAAGACTAATAGTCAAAATCGTAACGCTTGTCATAAAGTTTTGATTTCAAACAGCCAGAGTTGCCGATATATTTTTACATGTCTAGGTTTGTTGCTGATAATGATGTATCAGTAATCTCTTTACTTTCAAGTTCATTTCAGTATATAATGTGAATGTATCCTTAAAAATGGTACCACAATTTTATGGCATTTTAACACAATTTTAAAGGCGACTATTGAATACAGATTCAGGACGAGAAAAAGTTATGATTGTAAAAGAAAAAAAAACAAAGGTGGAAGGGACAAACTGAGCAACGAGTTTCGATTGCCGCTAGAAAGGGGAAGAAATGGGTAGGGTCAGGAAATTTAGCCTTCTACAAGACACCCAGTGCGTCTGCTCTCCTTAGAGATATAGAAGGGGTCTTTACACATAGTTTGGCTACAATTGTTCGCGGTCAGGCTTTGCGTAATATGACCTGAATAGACAGGACATTCCCCTATCCACCAACTTGGGACGCACCCAGCAGCTCTGTAGCCCGAGCCCCTGAAATGCCGGGTATTGAATTAAGAGACTGTAGCAATATCATTAATTTTATCATTTTTCTGACAAACTGACAAAAGTCGGTCACAGCAATATAGAGTAAAATGTAGACCACTCGTCATGAATCAGTTTTATCACGTTCATGATGAAATTATATGCTTTGAACACATTGTACTAGAATTAACCTGGTTTTGGCAGTAAAGCGATAAAAATGTTCATAACATTAATTTGTCCATAGAGCGAAGTAAATGTCTAAAAAAATATTACATCAATGTTATATTCAATCACTGTTGCAATTGTCACTACAGAAGTTTTACGGTCGTCACCATGATTTGACAGACTACAAGTTTCTATTTCTCAGATGAAAATAGATATCTTTGGGTAAATCCAGATTTTATTACCGGACTGACATACACAGACTGTTACAAAATCGGATATTTCACAAACAATCTGACGGGTGCCTCGCGTGGACCATATCATGCTTACCCTTCCAGAACACCTGATGATACCTGAAGTCTTTTTTGAGCTCACACTGGTGGAGCTTAAGTTTTTTTTTGCGTTTTTGTTCTTTTTTATTTATTTCTTTTATCTTTGTCGTGCTGTTTCAATTCGTGTTGGGTATGAATTGCTGTGCTCTGATAATTTTTATTTTGGAAGTTCCCCTTTACACCTTTTTGCCGATCTACTTATATTACAGGACCTTATTTCACCCTTTTTCGGATTTAAGAAAAAATCCCAAAATCATTTGTGTTCAGGACTGTTTCAAAATAGTTGTGTATGTTATGCCTTTGCATCATCTAGGACCGGCAAACGCGTATCGTTTTAGCAAAAAAATATTTTGTCGGTTTTTTTTCTAATTATAAAAGACTTTCATGATACACTAACAATAAGTTTTTATGTCTGTCTAGTGTAGTATTTGTCAAATCATTGTGAAGTAGATCTAATTTAACAATGAAACGACATGGAGTAAATGCAGCCGAGACCAAGCCTCTACAAAAATATGGTAAAATCGAGCAATGGAACAATGCATTGTTGTTCTTTATCCTGAGGTCATGATTAGGCATTCAACAATGGGCTTATACCTCATAGCATTAAAATATATACTTTTTGGATGTCTAACACCAGGCGGCATACATGTATGTATTTCTTCAACACCCTTCATCTGTCATGTCATTTCTCATCTGGTCCATCCACACTGGGTGCCCTAATTTACTTTACCTATATTTGTAATGTGATACACACAATGTGTCACATAGCGAACAACAAAAGTGTTACATGTTTTTGAATTGTAACAAAGTGTAAAATCATTTTAATACTCCTACAATAATAAAAGATACAATCTCTGATCGACTTGGCAAACATAAAATCGGCTGATATTTGAAACCGATTATACAGCTCTCAGATAGATTTAATTCAATATTTTTCTATTCTAAAATTATTTTTTATTTGAGATTGTATGCAATTTGTAGCAAAATTATTGTAAACCTGAATTTAAGGTAAGATCATACTAGAGCGATAGCACCTTGTCAGTATTTTAATTCACAAAATATGTGATGAATTTAAACCTTTTTTTTTTTATCTCAAGTCCCTTTCTTACTTTTTCTAATGAACAACGAATGAATAAAGAGTCAGAATTCACAAACCGAATTTCATTATCAAATTCCGCGAAGTTCAAGTGTACAAAATCCTCATCTTTATACTTTTAGCACATGTTCACCTCAGCACAATCATATTTTCGTATATTGCTGTGATTCGATCATTATATCACGTTGCTCAGTTTTCTTTCCATAATTAATAATAAATACATTAAAATATAAAAATGATTCAAAGAGTAAAAGTACATACATGTATCTCTAATACCTCGAAAATGTAGACAAAAGAGCTTTTCCGTGTTCTAAATTTTTATAGCAATGTGCAAGACAGATGATTGAATCTGATCATTTCCGAAACTTGGGATTGGTATGTTAGGCGGATGAATTAACAATAAAAATGCAGAAATTACCGAAATTGGCAAATTCCATAAAATAAAGTGTAGGCTTTTCATAATATAGGTAGCAATTTCAATAAAGATAGCAGTACTTACTTTAGAAATTCTGTTATTATTTTCCTTTTAAATGTATATCTATTCTTAGTCATTGTTTTGTATGTAAACTAATCAATCTAACTAGAAATAATATTTTTACTTTCATTCAATAAATATTTAACATTTAGTTAGTCATAACATACCTATGTCCAAACTAACTAATATGGATCTTCTAAACAGATAGTTACTACGGGTGAAAATGAAGACATTTTTGTGGATTTTTAAACAATAGACATAAAAATGAAAAAATCATTTATCTTAGGAACGAACAACAGGTAAAGTGTTATTGTTTTTTGTTTAAATACACAATTTTAGTCGGTTCAAAGATGAGTGTGATACATGTCTTGAGATCTATATGCCTTTGGTATCTGTAGAACTGTAAGTAAAACAGATTTTGAAATTGTATCTTTTTTTTAAATCAAAGGCAAAATGGCCTGAAAACAGATCTAAACAACACACTTCAATATGTTATAACTATGTAATTTGAGGACAATTACTAAGTATCGTGTTATCAATTAAATTGTTTTTGATTTCAAAATAAAGCTATAGACTGTATGGTTTTTATTTCTTTTATTTCAGTTGCTAAACGATTAAAAAATTGACATGTATAAAAAATGCACTTCCTCTACGGATGAAAAAAAATGAATTAGAAGACATGTAAAATTAATCTTCTTTTCAAATAGATAGATGCCATAATTGTGAAAAAAAAATCAATAGATGAAGATTGTGCAAATAACAGACTCCAATTCATCTCTATTATCGCCCATATCATCTATCTTTTTATAGCGGCAGACATATACTTAACTATAGATGTTATTTTTAAAGTTAAACAAAATGAAATGTTAATTTCAGTGAAAGGTACAGAATACATTTGTTGATAAACATGTTATACAGTTCGTCTTGAAGTACAATGAAAAATTGCCACTTAGTTTTTTTTTTAAATGTCATTAATTACAACTCAACACATCGCTTGACTCTAGTATTGAAAAAATGCCACTAATTATTTTTTAATGTCATTAATTAGAAGTCAACGCATTCCTTGGCTCAAGTATTAAGTGTAATGAAAAATAAATCCATTGGTTAAGTGCACTGCATAATTCAACGAGCCCCGATTTATTATTCAACGGCACACAGCATATTTATTGTGGATGTGAACAATCTGTCTTGTGGTACAGCAATCTTACAAGCTGCACATTTTTCGGTTTTTTTTTCTCTCTGTTTTCGTCTCTTTTTTTCTGGATCAAAGTATTTTGTTATGTGATGAAATATTACTACACTCATATTATACATTTTCTGTACTATAATTGTACTTTGAAGAAAATTATTATCGCTTTTATTGACACATTAATGTCCACTTGAACACGACAAAGCGTTTTGACATGTTTAGTCGGACACGTTAGATAATTATTATTATACATCATAATTACATCGTGTAAAATAATATTTAGTATTTGATGGTTGGTTCATGAAAAATGATTATAAAAATGTTATGTCGTTAACTTATAATTATCATCCGTCACTGACGAGACTGAGTATGTTTTACTGATTTGACAAATTACTTTACAATTTAGAATGAACTCCATCCATCTAAAACTTTGAACACCTACACATACATTTTGTACACTGTATGAGTACAATTTTGTTCTGGATTTGGAAAGCGCAAGCAACACATTTTTGCATCTCCAGTCCCTACTCTTTTCGATTTGATTGGTAACGTGTCGTAATGGTTAGTTTTTCTATCAAATGTACTATTTTGATGTTTCACCGTCATGTTAACTGTAAATAGATTCTTGGCATTATAATCCCCTGATGTACAAAGTAACCATCGTTTTAACACAATTTGTCGATATTTTGGACATCACCATTTGTTTCAGGTGCAACTATTGTAGTAGAAGCCTATTTCGGAGCACCTGATTCTCTGCATGTAAAGTACTTTAATCTAGATTTCGTCATTTCTTGAGTTTTTCTTGTTTTGTAAATGCTTTTAATGCATGACTTCGATTAATATTTTTAGTGATTGATTGATTTCGATTGATTATTGTTGAACGTCTATACCAATATGAAGGTGAACATACACGTAATAAAAATACTTGTATACCCGATTGCTCAGTTGAAGATACTGTAAATACCCGAAAAACATTTTTTTCATTACGTATCAAGATGTATTTTAACAAAAATAATGTAAGGATATGTAGTAAACGCACATGACTTCGATTAATATTTTATTGATTGATTGATTTCGATTGATTATTGTTGAACGTCTATATCAATATGAAGGTGAACATGCAAGTAATAAAAATACTTGTATACCTGATTGGTCAGTTGAAGATACCGTATAGCGGATTATTTTGGCGAGTCAAAAATTTCGGGGATTTGAGTGGAAAATGTATGCCAAAAATATTAGTGTTTTAAATTTTCGCGGATTATCAAAGATCGTACATATATCAAAAGAATACATAGAATATTCGCGAAATTTATTGTCGCGATTTAAGTCCATCCGTGAAAATACGCGAAAATTTAAACCCCGCGAAAATTACCCGCTTTACGGTATTCCGAATTGTCATGAAACCTAAACTTTTGACTGCTTCTGGAAAGAACAGTGCGTATGTTTTCGGGAATCTCTATAAACTCGACACCTATGGACTTTTCAAAGTGGCTTACTTAGATTTTTGTTTACGTTGAGTACGATAATATCCCAAAATGTAAGTCGGTGATACCTTAGGCCAGTTTACACTATATTTTTGGGTTATTTGGGAATCGCCCGATTTTTGAAGAGAATTATCTGATAAGCAAAAGACACGGTACTATTTCCTTTCACCAGTGTTTCTTCCACCACTTATTTCTGTACATCCAACTTTCATATTGACATAATTTAATAAAAAAAACATTACAGAGGGACTCTATTTTCAGTATTTGTTTAGGTTGTATCTAAACTGTCTATTCGTAATTGGAATAAATTATCCGTGTTATGTGTCCATTGTCCAATGGCAATTGTGCCAGTCGTTAAATAACTAGCATATTTTTTACGCTCGATTTAAATGTGCGATTGCATTTATGAAATCTAAGTACACCGAGTAGGAAAAGCGTACTGTAAAGCAATGAATTGGCATAAGGCTTAATAAAGAATTGTATACCAAGGTTCCTATGTGACATACAATGTACATGTAATATGGGAAACCAAGACCGAATTCGACCAACTCGGTATATCTTACTATTGTCTCTCATGATCAGAATACACATGAGTAGTTTTTTGATAGATCAATAGAAATATGTGACGCCGTCGTGACAAATTTGACAGTCGGACAATTACGCCGATCACTTGTAATTGATAAGCTAATTACCCTAGGGTAATGTCTGTTTCGTTTGCTGCAAAGATGTAATAGTTGTTATGGAAGTCTAACTGGAAGTACTTTCTGCTTTTCTTGTGGTTTTGGAATCGTAGATCATACGTTTGCACATTAAGAAGTAGTAATGTACAAGGTGCGTGTTTGATATAGTTTTTGTCCGTACAAATTAATCAATATAATTGTGTTAACCAAAAAGGGGCGTATGTGCATAATGACACTGAAACCACATATTTTATATATATTCTGTATTCTCATCATGCACTTGAAGTGATTAATACAGATAAATACAAAATCATTTATCGTCAGAAACAGAAGTTATTCCATTACAAGTAGACACTGGAATATGAAAATCCTATTTTGTTTGTCATTTCATGTAAGTTTACTCATTCATTTTTGTATTCATCCTTTCGAACTTTACCAACTCTAGTTGTCTTACTACTCTTTCTGTATATAGATCGCTCTTTCTGGGCTGTTTTAATAGAGAAATTATCACATGTCACCTAATAATGGTGATCCGCAGGATTTTGAAATGTTTTATATTATATGAGTTTAATAAAATCAAATTTTCAGATGTAAAAAATATATTTTAGAAGCTAACGATAATTTTATATATTTTTTATGCATTTCACTTGTACCCTTTCAATATTATGGACTAGAAATATTAAAGGACTACAAAGGAAACGAAAACTGAGTAAACATTGGGTTTCTCCATATTAATTTGGGTACAGAGAACTGACTATTGGAAAAACAGCAATCCCCGCACTACAAGTTAGACTCTAAGAACAGTTATGCAAAAGACACTAGAAGCTACTTATCTAAATGGTTTTAATTTCAATCATTTCAATTTACGTTATTTGTATTTTGTTTTTCATTTTCTGGGATTCCGAGCTACAGTATAATAATGTTGTTGGAAGAATTCTTTAATCATGCATTTCTTCCAAAAAACCATAGTAAGTGTGACGAGATGGACGCAGCATGCGACAATAACATCTAACTTCCACTTAACAAATAGTAGTAAGTGAAAAAAAAACCACGTACTTGCGTCCGCAATGTCCATAACCGTGTTTACAAAATATTTATTAAATATTTTAAGAAATGATATGGAGTAAATAACATTTTTTTTCCAGAGGGAAACTTCATCAAAAAGTCGGTAATTTTTCAAAAGCAACAATTGTCGTTTTAAAATGAGTGATTTACATATACTATAGTGATAGCTCCGGATTTAATTACTAATAAATCCACCAATATCCGAGTTTATAAGAGAGGATGGTTTAAGTACATACATGTATATACATTTCCGTTTCCTTATTTTCTTTTTCATTGTCAATTTCAAGGGATTTTATATAAGGTTTATAAGGATTGAAACAAATTTGATAAAATGAGACGATCATTTTCGAAATTCGAGAACTCGTAAGTACATTTTTCAGATTTCAAAATTTACCGATTGTTCGAACATGAAAAGATTTTAGAATTGCTCGTCAGATTTCTTAGAAAAAGATGACAAGAAGATACTGTATTCCCTTTGTTTTTGTACTCTAAATTTTGTTCAATAGCGTGATTCGAATTTGTTTTTAAGTCATTTGAATATTGTGACATCAATATAAAAAAACACGAAAAATTATCACCTCGGGGAAATCTTGCATATCTTGTGTTAAAACATATGTCGACATAAGCAGTTTTTAATTGGCATTTATTGGTCCGAAATGTCGTAAAATCGGCCACTGGGCAAACAGTCGATGCATATCGCAGAAAAAATACAGTGTTAATGTCAGATAAGATATAAACAGTGATAATAAGTGTAGTCTTTGTATGTTAGGAATGCTGTTTTAAGAAATGTAATTTGTATAAGAAAGAATCTAAGTATTTTCTAACCAAGGTAAGTTTGATGTTGCTTCTCTGGTAATACATATGAACTTAAATAATTATCTTGGCTCTTTTTCTGTCATGTCTTGTTTCTTGAAGGTCTTTGGAACAATTTTCTTCTTGCGTTAAATATTATCCTCAATAAAGCCCCCATCAAAGTCGCAATGACGTCAAAATGCTTTTGCATTTCATGATTTTGGTATGCTCGTACGTGAAAACGATAAAGAAACGCAGTGCTTATCTTCAGATTTCAACTGTCTTGATTTACTATGAAATATGAGCAAAACACCTTATTGAAGACCTCATGGTTACTTCAAGATGAAGAACAGCAGTACAGTGGAACTCTCGAAAACTGGCCCCTATAAAAACCGGATCCCTCTGTAAACGGAACGATGTTTTGGTCCGGATTGTTTACCTATCTAAATAAGTGAAAATTTCTTCAGAAAACCGGCCCCTCTGAATTCCGAATTCCAGCCATATTGATCGGTCCCAAGTGTATATTTTCTTCTAAAATTCAACTCTGAAAACCGGACGACTTTTTCCGTGGACAATGAAATCGACCAAGTTTATTCAATTTGTCACATATCTCTTGCCATCCTCATTGATAAATAACTTTATTTTAATAGATTACCAACAATATTGCTTGAAATTTACATTAACGCAGGGAAATATACTGAAACAGTTAAGTCGCAGCCTAAACTGACCTTACAGATCATATATCGCACGTCCGGTATTAGAGTTCGAATTTAAAAGACCGGATTTCGGAATCCCCGAAAACCGGAACCTCTTAAAACTGGCCGATTTCTTTGGTCCCGACGGAGGCCGGTATTCGGAAGTGCCACTGTATAATCGTTGTTCCTTTGCCTGGTTTTACTATGTATTTGTAGACATTGTCTCATGTGAATTTATTCGCTACTTCTAAATGACTGGAGTTTATCTCTCATGCAGTGTGAAGTGTGTGAAAAGATTCCCAATACATCAAACTAAAATGGAGATAACATTCATCTCTGGGTCATGTAAATGGGAGAAGTCTCATATGGACACACCTTGATACTTTCAAATTTTGGCATTCTATGTTTTTATTTGTGTGGATGTGTGTGTGTGTGTTTTTTTTTTTTTTTTTTTTTTACAATATCCAAACATTGTTCAGATATTTTGACAGTTGATTTAATGTTGGATGATTACCCATATCCACGAGTAATGCGAAACATTGATCAATTCCACTCAAACCAGTGCTAGGGACTGTCTTGATCTTATTTTGAAGTATGAGGAAAGCACATTCTTGAAGGCCTTATGGTGTCTTCAATATAAAGGACAACAATAAAAGCTTGTGCAATTGCTTGGTTTTACCGTTATTTATAAAGACGTTAAAAGCGTTGTTCCTTTTTCTTGTTCCTTTTCTTGTATTTACCGTGTATTTGTAGAGACTTTGTCTAATGTGCATTTGCTCCATATCTTTTCATTCATCATTGGCCCGTGTACAGATACTGTATATCATTGAATTATATTGCAATAAATTCATATTTATTGTCATATCAAAGGGTCAATATTCAAGGGAAATCTTGCAATATGTAACAGTAAAGTACGATAAACTATAGCTCTATATACATTTGTTTACTTTCTATCTTTAGAAAAATGTCCATTAAAAGATATATCTTTTTCTTCTGTTTCAGTGGAGAGAATAAAGAATTACCAGGAATAATGAGCTTTGCGTGTCTTGTGTTTCTCAGAAAGAGGCTTTACATCCTTCCTCTTATTACAGCAATATGGATTATTATATCATTCTTTGTCACGTGAGTTTGAATTTATTAAAAGAATTAACAAAAAACAAAAAAAAAAAATAGCAAAGATTTTTAGTTAATTTTATGGTAGCCCAGCAAGCCAAATATGCAAAATTAAAAAAAAACCAAAAAACTTAGCAAAGATTTTTAGTTAATTTTATGGAAGCCCAGCAAGCCAAATATGCAAAGTTAGACGTTGAAACCCACGAAAATGCTATATGATACTTAAGAGTCAGTTGAATCATATCACTGCTGTTTGATAGCCTATTCTTATTTTATCTATAATTTCAACAGTTACAATCATTCAAAGTCTCCAGGGACTAACCTGTTGTGCCTCTTGTATTTATTTATTCGATCTGGATAAAACATTCGGAAAACAAATATTTATTAATCCTTCGAAAGGTTTAAAATTAAACAAATAATACGGGACTTTAGAGAAAGGAGGTCTTAAATGTTAATAGGCGGAAACAGTTCCATGCAAGCAGAGAGAGGGTAAAACTGGTATCATCAGTTAAAAAATTGATAACAGGAAACAACTACAATGGCTGAAAATTATAATTACATGCAACAGTTTGCAAGGGAACTACACAAGAAAAACACGTATAAGACAAAAGACAAACGTAGACAACGATAGGAACTCGGGACAGCCGGACTTGGTACCGGCACTAGCAAAAGCCAGCGGTAGGGCTAAACCGGTTTATGGGTACCCAAACCTCCCCTTTATCTGTCCCGTTTCCCTATAGTATAAAAACATACGAATAAAACCCAGTACAGGTAGACTACTTACTTCATGACCACAATCTAGAAAGGAAAGAAAAAGACAATACGTAATTTTGAAAGATGGGTCAATGGGTGCTCGCCGCTAAACTGCCGCCTAGCTCAAGGAGCCTAGTCTGCTGGTAGAACACTGTCGCACTACGGAAGAAAAATCAAACTCAAAACTTCCCGAAGGGTTTGGTCAAGAATCATCATAAATTTCAGTAGACATCGGCAGTATCAGTGAGAGGCCAGTATCATCAGACTGCATTCCTGTCTGGTTCACTCATTCGCTCATTATATCATTTCTCTCCATACGGACACTTTTGATGAAAAATCGAATCGTATAAGTTATTCGAAAGATACATATTATACTGTAATTTGTGTTATTGAAATTTTCGCTTACAGAAAATAAGCAAAAAATGTGTACATGGTGTTTTTGTTTAAAAAAAATATATATGAGCAAAATGACCAACGTTTACATGGTAAATAAAAGGATATGGAGTAAATGCACATGAGACAAAGTCTCTACAAATACATGGGAAAAAACAAACAAAGGAACAACGCTTTTATTGTTGTTCTTCATCTTGAAGTCACCATGAGACCTTCAACAATGAGCTCTGCTCATACCTCATAGTAAGTCCAAGACGGTCCCTAGCACCGGTTTAAGCGGAATTCTTTACTAATTGTCGAGCAACTACAAATATTTATTTCAATCATTAAATCACTAGAACACAACGTAAAAAACATGGCAATATTTTAAACATTTCCTGTTTTCAGTTTCTTAATTTTACAACATTTTCAATTAATAATTATAACATTGTAGGTATGCAATTGCAGTAAGTTACGGTCATGTTGAGCCTGATTTCCCATACATCAGGTAAATATTTTGTGAATACAATAACGTACATGTATAACAAAGAAAACATAGCATGTTAACTGCGAAACTGATAGTTACTTGGAGTTTACCGATTCCCTAGTTTATCAAGTAACATTTTAACAATGTGGTTTGCGAAAATACCCTTTATTATTTTTTTTCTTTTTTAACTATTTCATAAACTTCATCTTTACACCAATCTGAATAATTAGAGAAAAATGCACTAACAGGAAAAATATTTCCAAAACAGCAAGTTGAATGGTACATAGAAAAATATTAAATTGGCGTTTGTTTGAATGACCGTTCTGAAACATGAACCTAGCCTCTTAGTTTTTGAACCTTAGATGTCTATATGTATCAAATATTTGATGGGCAGTTAAATATGATCCATGGATGAGAAAGTACATGATGCTACTGCCTGTTTTGTTCTCAAAATTCTTGTTTTCACTATCGTTTCCATTGAAATTTTAATCAACAATTACCTTTTTTATTTAAGTTACATTCTTTCATTGCGAGCCTTTATGATGATGTTGTTTTATTTTGCAGCCATACAGCAAGAGATACTCCTGAGCGATGTGTGTTTGGGCAACTTATAAACATAGGAGCTGTCATGTGTAAGTTAATAGTTTCAAATTCTAATATGATGACCAATATATTGTAAAACATTAACGTATTTTTGATTAATATTGCCAAAGTCTATGTACACGTTTGCCACCACTAATTGCCCGTTAGCCGTTAGTTGAAATTTCACGTTTGGATCATCTCCCTTGTGTTTTTTAACATATTTGATTTTATGGTCTTCCAAACNTTTAGATTTTATCTGCACTGAAGAGACATAAGTTGTCGAAATGCGCATATGCAGAATTTAAATTTACAGTAACTTCGGTATTTAGTTACTTGTGAGTACTTGAGCTATTAAAAAAAAACTTAAAGCAAATGACAAATGAAATGTCATTCACAAAAATACCTATAGCAAAAGCAGAAATGAGAAGTAAATAACAAAATACCGAAGTTACTTTGAATTTAATTTCTGCATATGCGCATTTCGACAACTTAAGTCTCTTCAGTGCAGATCAAATCAAAACATTTGGAAATCCATAAACCGAAATATGTTAAAGCTGCAATAATGCAACACTGGAGTAAGGGGAAAGAAAGAGAACTACATTCCCCTCCCTTCCTTTATATTTCACATTTAATAATAAAAATGATCTTTTTTGACAGTGGGTATGAATGTTTTAGTCCGATATTGGTATATAAAAGAGGTGTTCAGACAGAAAAAGTTTACAGATGACGTAGTACGATGGCAGAAAGTCAACATAGCAGGGGCAATCATTGGTATAATTTCAGCTCTTGGTATCAGCATGGTAGCGAACTTCCAGGTAAGTTATAATTTTTGACAATATAGACAGAACAGTTTTGCCTGGATGCTATTTTCAACTTTATATTATTTCCCATTGTACCTACATCCTATAAAAATTAAAGCCTAATTATTAATGCGTCGAATTTCAAGTTTGTAAATGAGAGTTTATATAATACGTGAAAATATTTGATGAAATAAATTTCAGCATAATTTGTGTTGTTGAATTCCTAAGGAATTTTTTTCTAAGGACATATAAAAAGCATATCTTTTTACTTCAAGAAAGGGTAATAAATTGGCTGAAATATATGAAATAGAATGTTATAGAATTCGTAAATCAAATTTAAAAACCAATTCTTGGATTGTAAAAATTACGAATACTATCCTACCTTTAATGGGTTTCTGCATTATTCCTATTTGACTTTTTGTGTTGTAAATACAATTAAGCTCGTGTAAGATTGAAACACGAGTCTTTAATTGTTGCTTTTATTCCTTCTGATACAAGAACTTTTTAAAGTCAATTTAAAAAGGAAGCAAGTCGTAGCGTGTAGAAACAACTTCAAACTTCTTCTACGAGACAAAAACTTTTCGTAGGTACTTTGTCTCATGTGCATTTACTCAATATGATCCAATATTCCTTTAAGTTTATTTATGAATTATTCAATATTTTAGACAGACGCCCAGAAAGTTCTCCATTACATAGGAGCAGTTGGTGCCTTTGGACTAGGAAGTGTATATTGTTTTGTACAGACCCGACTTACATGGAAATTGCGGAGTAACAACATAGGACGTAGATATATCGCCATTATTCAGCTAGTCAACAGTATTGTTTTAATAATTTTAGCATTTACATGTATCCTTGATTATGAATTATTATTTAGATGTACACAAAATACCAAGATCGTAATGAATTGGTATGTAATGTCTAGGTTTGGGTTTATGTCGAGGTAACTTGCACTCATCTATTCATTTTGCAATTTGAAATTATAGTATTTATTGTATACAGTCTCATTTTTATATATTTAAACAATTTTCAAAATCTAACCGTGCTGTTTTATGTTTAGGGTACCCCGAAATACACCGTTCCCTGGTATTTTACGAGTTTTATATGGTTTATTGTGAAATCAATTCATATGCAAAAAATAAGCTACTGGTTAAACTGTTTTAAAAATGAATTTATTATAAATTGAAAGTTCTGTCTATATATACCTGTATTAATAAGTGCGAAGTATCATTATTAATCTTTAATAGTTTGCAAAGATAAAAAATTTATCCAAGATTAACTTGGAATTATTAACTGCGAGAAAAAAAATTAGTTGTTTAATTTAATGCCCTAATATGTACAAAATTGCAAAAATTCATCACAATATATATTAACCTTACATCATATAATCAGTTCTTATTTCAAAAATCATTTTTAAACTGAAAGAAAAAGAATTCGGTTTCCAGGAAGCCCGGGTAAGTTAATTTACTTTTAGCATTACTGAGGTATAATGCCCCATTGTAGAAAGAGTGCTATTAGTTGCTTGAGCTTTACGTCAGATAAACAATGTTTCAGCTATATCAGGATGACAACAAGTTAATCAATTCAAAAATGTTTGAATAAGAAAGTAGGAACGACGGAAGGCACAACCGGCGCAACGTGTTTTGACTGCCATTGAAAAGGGGATATATGTGTAGGGTTAGGGAAATCGGTCTTCTACACTAACCCAGTGAGTCTGATGTTGTTTCAAGAAACAACGGCAGTAGAATACAAAAGGATAAAGGATTAGTTCTTACAAGTATCGAAGTCCAAAGGTATGGCAAAACGAGAACGCAGACTGACACGATGACGTTAGACAATTAAAAACACAGAAATAAAAACACAACATTCAAAACCAAGAAACTTACAGTGTGAACTCCCATGAAACTGAGAGTGACATCAGGGGTTCCGGAAATGTAGAAAAGTATTTATAGGGCAAGGAGCGTGGCAGATAAGAGGTTACTACCCAGTCATGAGAAATTAACGATAGGGAAGTCAAACTCATCATGTTTGTCAAAAAAAAATTATGTAATCGGTCTTTGTCAATTTTGAGAAAAAAATTTTAACATGAAGTCGACCTCTTAGTTCCAATAGTTTCTTTTATTTTTAGCTGATTTTTGATATATAAGATGTAAAAACTCACTGAAACACGGTTAATTCAGCGAAAGAATATCAATTTATCGAAAGGCGATATTAAAGGAAAGCGATGTGATTATACTTTTATCTGTAGAAGATTGTGTGTATGAAATCGGCCTCATAAAAATGTGTGTAAAACAGATCGACAAGAAGAGATGTACAATCAGTACACATTGCAGATCGACAAGAAGAGATGTACAATCAGTACACATTGCAATACCAATTGCCTGTTGAAATAAAAAAACACAAAACTCGGCAAATATATTGTCGCTTAAAAGTAGACCTTGTTGAGACTACATCAATTTGTGAAACTCCTATCGTTAAATTGGGCAAACAACATCAGCAATTGCTACTTATATATAAACCTAAGGATTTTTGTAGCGTCAAATTTTTTTACCTTTCTGATTTTGCAGTAGGGAATTATAATTCATATAAAATTGTTAGTAAGAGGCGATAGTTAAAAAAGTTGTACACCTTAAAATATTTTCATAGTGATTTGTTTTTTGCATGTGATATTTAATTGTTTGTTTATGTGATGTCTTTTATATCTTTTAGGGTATGTTCAGAGGTGTATATCTGTTATCTACAATATCCGAGTGGCTACTAGCATCGGCAATTTTAACATTTGCTTTGACATATACATGGGATTTTATTTATGTAGAGATGGAATCTCCAAAAATTATACTAAAATTGCCAAACAGAACAGAATGTTTACAGGTATTTATTTCCGTCAAGCTTTTCATACTTATCATTCACCAAGTCTTTTATTACGTACATGAATCTTGAAACGTACACGAGAGCAGTACGGTTTGTCAGTCTCGTTCACTTTTGAAACTTCTATTCCTTAAGTTATATATGTGACTCCCAGTTTTCATTGGAGTTCAGACACATGCTATGTTTTGACATGAAGTGTTATATTTTATCGTATTACTAAATAAACGGTATCACGTAAACAGACTCATATACCCGATTTGATTACGCATGCCTAAACATTATATTGATTAAAGTTTTGGATTAACAACAAATCGACTAACATGAATTGATAAAACTTGAGCGACCAGAAACGTTTTCAAAGCATTGCTTCGAATGTATTTTCATCACCAGGCTTTGATTACATTTTCACGAGAGGTTTCCCCGACAATTTTTTTCGCCATTTTTCATTTCCCACGTTCTCTGTGAATATCTTTTGAGAAAAATATTATCATTCAACTTACGCTCCGAAATGTATCTTCGATCTTGATATCAAAATTTTGGTTCTACAGTAAAGAAATATTTTTAAACTCCTCCTTCCTAAATGAATATTTTACAAATAATGATGATGACCATCGTTGTGGGGAAGAAACACTTCTACTTGATAGCTACAAACCTAGAAACAATACTCGAGTTTATTGTGTTATTGTGTTACCAGCGTCATACAATTTGGTAGGTTGTTTTCCATGCGATTGTCGAATAAATATAAAGAATCAGAAATTTCAATTATTGCAAATATGACGGTAATTGAATTTAATTTACAAATATAATTAGTTTGAAATGATATGGTTATATCTGCTTCAAAGCACACGCTAGTATTTACACTTTTGAAGCATTCCCTTAATATCTGACGAATTAATTCGTCCAAGTAAGAAAAATACACATTTGAATTATTATACAATTATAGCCATTTGCAGTGGTGAATACGCTTTTTTTATTGACCTGTAAACCGATATTGACCGAGACAAGCGGTCGAGGTGGATATCTGTGTTTCCAGGTCAATAAAAAAGCGCATTCACCGATGCGAAAAAACCATGATTGTTTTATTCTATAGTTCAATACATTTTGACGTCATTAAGTGAGCATCTCAAGCAGGTGAATACGTTTATTTATTTACCTCTAATGATTTCGTTGAAAATATAGTGTAAAATCCAGAAACTATATAATAACCAACTTAGAAATCAATTGTATTTCATTGTTTTCAATGGAGGATAGAAGCATGTTTAGATGGACGAGTGTCTTAGAGAGACTTCTTGAAAATTTGCTAGCAGTCCATCGCGTTAATCGACGATTAATCATTTCGTACTCTTGAATTTTAGTGATATTTTCCAGTTTAATACATTCAGAGTGAAGTATTGCTTTACTTTTTACAACGTTTATCGCTCTTTACTTGAACTGAACTTCTTTTGTTTTTATTTGAAATGGGATTGTTTTTATATTAAAGATAATGTTGTTTGTAAATCAGTGGCATCCAATATTTACCGTTTTTATCTTTTACAGAATGGAAACGGAGCAAGATCTGCAGAAACCAACTCCACTGTTTGAACATGTGTTGAAGTAGTGCCTTTAAATTGAAATCCAAGTACTATAATGAACTATCCCATTTAAATCATTTAGTGATTCGTGTAAGGAATGACCCGAAGTGTTAAAATTCAAACAACGTTTGAATTGACTTAAGTTTGGCAGCTAAAGTGGTCAGCACAACTTTTTTTTCTTGAATTTGCAAGGATACTTATTATCATCTTCTCATATGGGATATGACTAGATACGGTAATACAAAATAGAACTTTGATAATAGTGAAACGGGATGCTGGAGAGTTGCCTATTGGACTATGTTCAGTTTTTGCACTAAAAACTATACGCAACTGTTATGATTTCCTATCAGGGCATGGGTATTTTATGTACTAAGTAAATATGTCTAGCAACTTCTTCAAACATAGTTGTCAGACTGAATCACATCATTTGCAAAAAAAAAAAACATTTTGTTTTAATCGCGAGGGCTAAGCATCTATTATGTTTTATATAATTGCTTCGTATATTTTAATTACTCAAGTTTTTTTTTGTTTCAATATACATTTGCATTGCAGTATTGACTCCCCATAACTAGCGCGAGTTCTTTTGATCACTTGTCACCCTTCGTCAAACTATTAGGTAATTTATTGTGTTACGATACGCTCTGGATGCATTGAAACAATCTGAATCAAATTTGGATAAAAAAGCATTATGCAGTGATAGATGGTGTATTTATTTATTTTGACATCACTGGTTCACACTGAGCAAGACTGTACAAGAATTAGGTCTGGACAAAGAGAGAATATTAGAGCTAAAGCAATACTTTTGACAAGCACATAAAGTTAATGTTTTGTGCTGATATTCTAAATTTGTTTTTCAACAATAGGCATAACCCAAATTATAAAGGGGGTTGATAGACAGAATATCGGTTCTTCGAAAGGGCAGTTATGAGTATCGATGTAACTTCACTATTTTTACTCTCTATTTACATATATCTCTCTCCTTCCATACCTACTTCATGCACCGTGTTGCCATTACATGTATTTCATTAATACAAGAGAATAAAAGATCTTGACAAACCTTGATTAATATTATCATTATAGACAAAATGCACAGACCATGAACATTGTAAGGATGACCTCTCAGAATGGAGCCTAATAATTTTTGTGTTCTGTGTGATTTTGAAATAAATGTTTTGCTGGTGATCTTAATGGAATATGTCCTACATTTAATCTCAAAAAATATAATTTTGAACTTATCAAGTGATTGAATAAATGAGTGACTTCCATTAGATTCTCTCCCAACAACATTTCGGCAAGGCGTTTTAAGGTTAACATTGGATTGAAGAGAACACTGATGAACAGACAACACACCATCCGCCATTTCTCTTAACTGACAAATCTTTTCTCACACAGTGGAAAGTTAGATGCAATTTATTGTTGTTTACGTATAGCTTTTGTATGTATAAATATACAATGTAGTTGAAAATTTTTTCTTTTGATGTTGTTACTGTTGTTGTATTTTATTTAAAATGTTGAATAAAATGAAATGAAAATTCAATTTTTATGGTTTTTTTAGTACATTAGATTGCTGTATAACACGTGAAACAAAAATTACAGGTGAACGGGACAACATAGAAAACCACAAACCACTACATTGTACACCTAATTGAGCAATAAAAATAAACTTCATATACGAATGAACAATAAATAAATCACCTTCCTCAAAATAAACTTTATATACGAATAAACAATCAATAAATCACCAACAGAATGGTCAACCATAAAACCAGGAATCAGATAATTTTTTTTAATTTTTTTTTTAGAAATTCAATTGTGAAAGTATGAAAACGTGAAGTGTCGCAATGCATGGATTTTTTACTAAATGAAATATGTCCAAAAAGTAACCAATATTATGAAAACTGATTTTTGAAAATGTTAAGGGGTCAACATCTCGGGCGAAAAAAATCTTTTGAAGTCAACGGCAGTAGAATACCGAAGGAACAAAGGAGTGAAATTTTCAAAAATCGAAGTCCAAAGACATGGCCATTGATACGACTGGGATAAAGAATTCATGCATCTTTGTGATAACATATTGCTTTGTTCAATGGCTAATTTTCCAGACAAATCTTTCCTTGTAATGTTTTGAATTTATTTTTATTCCTTTTGGGATCAAAATAAATTAATCTAAAAAAAAATTAAGACAAGAAAAAAACACTGTGCTACCGACTTTTTATTAAGTGACCTTAAAATGCATATTAAGCCAGTAAAATCATAAACTGTTAGTCCTGAGGGTATTCACCAGCCCAGAAGTCAGTACTCCGGTTCTGTTCCGAAATGCGACTTTTTAATTATAATTTCTATAAATTCCTTTTTAGCTCAGCTGACTCAAGCATATGGCATTCATTGTCCGTCCGTCCGTTAAACTTTCACATTTTCAGCAACTTTTGTGAAATCACAGAAGCAAATTCAACCAAACGTTGCAGAAATGATGTATGGAAGATCCTTTACTAAGATCATCCGACAAACATCATGGCTGCCAACAAGGAACTTTTGTTAAGCATTTGACCCTACGGGAAAAATCGCATCTTCATTTTCTCAGAATCCATTGAGGAGAAATTCAATCGAACTTTCCATGTATTGAATGTCTTTTACAAAAATTCATTTCGTTTGATCGGACAGATAATATGACCACCAGTGCGGAACTTGGGTTTAACATTAGACCTTGTGGGAAAGGTCACATTTTCAGAAACCCTAAAAACTTTAATCATAGTCTAAGGAACTATGAATTGGATCCACACATACATATAACTTAGAAGTCTGGGAGGGTGCAAGAATGTAATACAAATGTATGAAATCTGCTCAAAGTGTAGCTACCGATGGAAAGCCCTTTGTAAAGTCATAGTCACTCTGTTTGACTTTGGATCTACATGTACTCGAAAATGTCTGTTTTAAATGGACCATTTTCATACTCATATATCCCGACGTTGACTCCATTTTTATAACATTTTCAACAAAAGGAAGTAATCTACTTACCCGACAGTGTTGTTTAGATTTTTTAGTATAGATAAGTTTGAACGACTTTGTGATTTGTGTAATAAGGAAGAAATAGGTGATGAGTTTCATTATTTTTAAAACTGTACTTTTTTCTGCTCTGAAAGATATACATTTATACAATAAGTAGTGAAGGGATATGGAGTAAATGTACAAACACATGGTAAAACAAAGCAATGGAACAACGCTTTTATTGTTATTCTTCATCTTGAAGTGACCATGAGGCCTTCAACAATGAGCTTTGCTCATACCTCATAGTAAGTTCAAGACGGCCCCAGCACCGGTTTGAGCGGAAGTCATTGCTAATTTTCGCACAGCGCTACATACATTCTCTTCATTATTCATGAATGCGGGGTTGTCAACAAACATTTATCCAAGTTAATTAATCCATATATATATAATACNAACTGCAACTGTGATTGACAATGACCTTGGGAATCAGATTTAGAGACTGAAATTTCGCTCAATTAACGATATAACTCTTACACCACAGAACTGACGATAGCGATCTCAACGAATGGGGTGGGAAATACAAATGTCGGAGATTTCGGAATTATACTGGTAAGAAAAGATTAGTTTACTGTTTAATATACCTTCAAGATGAAGAAAGCAAAGGCGTTGCTCTATTTGCTTAACCTTAACATATTTTTGTAGGGATTTTCTCACATGTTAATTTACCTCGCATCCCTTTAATTTTCCAATCATGACAAAGACAAAACAAATACAAAAATACACAAAGATAATTTTGAAAGAGGCCAAGTTTAGTCGAGTATACATTGTATGCGTATTTAGAAACCTAAATCGAGAAAAGTTAAAGTTGCCAAACTTTTGACAGTATCACAGCACAAGCAGGTTATTATGCATATCCCTTTATTTATTCTTTACGGAGGAGTTTGTCTCTTGTGCAGTGTGGAGTCCATAAAAAGTTTCCCCGTGCTCGAGGTGTATGCTCTTTATTTTGTCAGTAATGGTGTACTTGTTCATGTGAGAATTTCTCATATGAATGCACTATCAAAAATTCACCAAATTCAACATTTGGCTTTCTTGTTTTGTAAAAATTTACACAATTTTTTATGACATCTGTATATATATATATATATATATTGCCCACATCTCCCGATTTTACTTGCCAGGTTTTTTGACAACTCGATGAGTGCCCTGTGATCGTTTGTATGTTGTATTGCCTATTGGTACCTTCGTCGAGCAAAGGATAACAGTGTTTGTACGGAAACTTTACGATAAATTATGCTTGTTGACTACCCTGCATCAATGACTGGGTGTGGCGTTGTTCAACATTTAGCAAGTGAATTCCGCTCAAACCGATGATAGGGCCCATCTTGAACTTACTATGAGGTAGTAGTGTTTGGTCTTTGTTGAAGGCCTCAAGGTGACTGCAAGGTGTAGAACAGCAATGAAAGCGTTGTTCCATTTGCTTAATCTTACCATGTATTTATAGAGATTTACTCAATATCCCTTTATTTGTTCACTTGGGTTGAAAAGTTTGCAAATCATTAAAGCTTTAACCTGATTAATAATGTTAATGGTCATTGAATCGAAACATCAAGCATTATATATCTACTTGTTTGCTATATTTGATATTACTGATTATTCGGATTTCGTTTGGTTTTATGAATTTTAAACATTTTTTTTGCAATTATGAATTTCCTATATATGTTTGGGTTCTAGTGCTGCTGATGAGGAATAAATTTCCGAAATGGCCATACAGCTCATTAAAATTATTGCAGTTGGAGTTAACATTTTTGTTATGGTCTCATGTTCATTTACTCCATATCCCTTCATAAAATATTAAATACAGGAGTTTGTTTTTTAATGCAGTGTGGAGTTGGTGAAACAATTCCCCGTGTAAGAGATGTATGCTCTTTATTTTTCTTAGATATGGTGTACTTGTACATGAGATTATATCTCAGATGTACACTTTGTTCAATTACTATTATCTAAATTAATGTAAATTCTAAAACCTAAGGTTTAACTCCCTCCACCGTAGTTTTGTCCATAGCTATATTTGATATTACTGATTATTCGGATTTCGTTTGGTTTTATGAATTTTAAACATTTTTTTTTGCAATTATGAATTTCCTATGTTTGGGTTCTAGTGCTGCTGATGAGGAATGAATTTCCGAAATGACCATACAGCTCATAAAAATCCATACAGCTCATTAAAATCATTGCAGTTTAAGTCAAAATATGCGTTATGGTCTTATGTTAATTTACTCCATATCCCTTCATAAAATATTAAATACAAGAGTTTGTCTTTTAATGCTGTGTGGAGTTGGTAAAACAATTCCCCGTGGTAGAGATATATGCTCTTTATTTTTATTAGATATGGCGTACTTGTACATGAAATTATACCACAGATGTACACTTTGTTCAATTACTATTATCTAAATTAATGTAAATTCTAAAACCTAAGGTTTAACTCCCTCCTCCGTAGTTTTGTCCTAAGCTAAATTTGATATTACTGATTATTCGGATTTCGTTTGGTTTTATGAATTTTAAACATTTTTTTTGTGCAATTATGAATTTCCTATGTTTGGGTTCTAGTGCTGCTGAAAGGAAATAAATTTCCGAAATGTCCATGCAGCTAATTAAAATTATTGCAGTTGGGGTTAACATATGTGTTATTGTCTCATGTTCATTTACTCCACATCTCTTCATAAAATATTGTAGAGTACATGTATGACAATTTAAATATTGTAGGGCGGGAAACAACAAGATGAACGGGCAGGACCAGATATAAAGGGCTATTAAGAAAGGCTGGAACCCCTTTTACCCTGTAAATATGTTGAGGGGTGATACATGACAATATTAGTACAATGGATGTGTTGGTCAGTTTATATTTCATATGCCGGAGGGTTATTATTTGTGTTGTTTATTGAAATTGCTGTATAAATATATGAAATCCAGATTTAAGATCTCACCAATTGATTTTTTGGTCCGTTTTGTTCATCTTTTTGTGCATGTCTTCATTTTTCTTTTATGTGCCTTACTCATGTTGTGTCTTTGTTGTTTCCGATTTTATCATTGTCCTTGGATTGTTCGTTTTGGATTGACGGTTCGGTTCTCACTTACTTTTAGAATTAATTCCCGAGAGCTACAATATATACTGATTTTACCACGGGTTGCCGTAGTGTTTGATAATGAAAGTTTCTATGTATCTATAAGCTGATAAGTAGGTAGATCGATGGTACGTTTGTTTTCCATATGTGCGTTGACCTTGGGTATTACATGATAGTATGCGAATTGGCTTTGTCTGTGACCTCAAATTTCACGTCTAGTGTGCTTGTTACGTTTTTATGATTAGTTTCACAGTAACTGTGCAGTAATATTTGATACGAGTGTTGGTCTTTGTTAAAAATATGAAAACTGTCTGTGAAACATTTTTTATGAAATATTTTACCTTCAAAACACACCTCCAAAAATAATACTATACTATACTATATGGTAGGATCATATATATGTAATTTTGCAAAGCAAAACATATGCGATGGTATGTCAGTATCCGGACAAATGGTTATTTTCACCTACATTTTACACTTGATTGACTTGATTCAAAGAAAGATCGTTATTTCTAGCTCATATGTATTTATTATCCCTCTTTCTTAACATGGGTGGGGAGGGGATATAGCGTTTGACCTGTTCATCCGATAAAAAGTAAAAAATCCATGCCTTTTTGAATAACAAGTCGTAGATGGATAAGCTTTTGTCAATGGGTGCGTCTTGAATTACCAATGACATTTATATATAAAGAAAGTTGGTTTGACCTACATTATATTTATGAGTGAATAGGTTTAAAGGTTATTGCAAGAGTTCTCAGATGCTACAAGTCTTAGAGGAATATTTTATCTGTAGACGCGTCATTAATATATACAGAAGAAATATATCTATATAGTAACATGGTCATGTGACCTAACAATGTGGTCACTTTGACCGTAGTTACTGTGAATTTACTTTCTGCATATGCGCATTTCGACAACTAATGTCTCTTCAGTGCAGATAAAATCTAAACGTTTGGAAGACCAGAAACTCAAAGATGTTTAAAACAAAGGAAAAAGTGATTAAAATGTTAAAGTTTCTGCTCGATGATATATTTGTCCAGTGTGGGGACTTGTTTTTCAACAGACTAACGGAATTTCCATGGGCAGAAACTATGCACCTCTTTTAGCACCTCTTTTATCTGTTTCCCCACTCATATGAGGCTGAATTCATTGCAGAGTTTCTTCAAACTACAGATAAAAAACTGACCCAGTCCTTTAGTTTCAGTTTCTGTTATAAAGATGATATTTTATCAATTAACAATCCTCATTTTGGTGATATTCTTCATCTTATCTATCCAAAAGAGCTCGAAATTAAGAATACTACAGATACCTCGACATTGGCTTCGTTCCATGACCTTCATCTTGAAATTGACAACAGAGTTACACTAGAAACTAGGCTTTATGGCAACCGCGATGACTTTACTTTTCCAAAAGACGACTTCCTTTTCGTTGGAAGCAACATTCCAAAAGCACAGGCATATTGAGTTTACATCTCCAAACTCATTCGCTACTCAAGTGCCTGTGGTCAATACAGTGACTACCTTAATAAGAGCTCGGTTGCTTACATATAGGCTACCTAAGTATGTTACCTATAATTTGAAGTTATCATACAGAAGTTTTACGGTCGACATCACGATCTTGTGGACCGCTATGGGATATCTGTTTCCTAGATGAAAACAGATCTTTCTCTTTGTCACTAAGTTTTATTTTTCCTCTTCCGGATTTGACTTTACTACTGGAATTGACAGGTTCAATACGGCGGATGTCTTATAAGAAGCAGGAGATGCTTACTCTACCGATGCACCTGATCTCACCCATGTTTTTTTTACTGAGTTAAGATGCTTTTTGTGTCTATTGACCTATGGAAATGTGTTGGGTATAGTAACCCTTTTTATCGTTTCTGGTAGTATTAAATAAGTAGGGGCCCTGGTGACTGATATTTCGAATAGTATGATTTAATAAGAAAAGCACTACAAAAGCGTATTGACCCAAATATGTGGTTGCGAAGAAGAAGAAGAAAAAATAAATTGTGGCCACAGTTTACTAAATCGTTCCCAAAATTTACTTAATCCAGGCCACAGTTTACTAAATCATGGCCGCGATTTACTAAATCGTTCGAACATCTTCTCCTCTGAAACTTCTATGACAATTGAAACCAAACTTGATCAAACAGTTTCTGGGTGGTCCACTTACAAAAATTATGTGAAGAAGTTATTGTATGAAAATATTTTATTAATTCATATTAACTATATATATATTTGTGTTTGTTTCAAGGCGATTTGTAATTTAAATTGAGTAGAGATAAAATTTATTTTTTGTGTCGCCTGCACGAAGCGCAAGATTTACACATACAGCAAGACAACATTGTGCTGCATGCATTTCCATCATGGGCATGGCATCAAAATTAAATCATTAAATGCAACTTCTCTTAAAACTTTTTGTTCATGCTGATACTATTCATTGTAGAGTTGCAGATCTGTAGCATGAATTTTTTTTTTATTTTATTTGTTTTTCTATTTTTCCTTACTTTAACAGTTTACCTTAAGGGTAAACTTCCATTTTTCACAACTAAACAACTCATTCCAATTGATTTGGCATATATCTTGCAATTTCTATTTTTTTCAATGGGCCCTTTTTAAAGGGGACTTCCTAATGACTATCGTTGCCAAGTTTGGTTAACTTGGCAGTCACGATTTAATAAACTGTTGGGATGATTTAGTAAACTATGGGAAGGATTTAGTAAACTATGGGAACGATTTAGTAAACATTGGCCACTATTTGATAAACTGTGAGCGATTTACTAAACATGGAACGATTTAGTAAACCGTGACTATAATTCAGTAAACTGTGGCTACGATTAATTTTTTTCCTCTCAACTATAAACTGGGCCCTAATACGGTTTCTTAGTAAAGATGTGAAGCTTTTGATTCGAGACATAAGAAAACACGTTATCCGTTATGTATTTTGAGCAATACAAATACGTTTAAACAAACTATATTTTAGAACAAAAATATAGACCAAATAGTATAAAGACGGTTCTATAAAGTAGTAAAAAAGATTTTAAAATATGAGGAATTACCCTTCTTGAAGATGCTATTCAGATAAGCATTTCTATTATTCAATTCCTAAAATCACTTAAGTACTTTTACTCAAAAAACGAACTGAATACATTTGAAACACTAATTTTTTTTTCTTATTTAAAGCAATCATTCAAGTTAAATTCTCGGTTTATATATATATATAAACAAACGTGACTTCTGTAATACAATTTGATTATATACAGATCTGTAAACTGTATGAATAAATCGTATAATATTCCTGATACCTACAGTTTTACATTTCAACTTATCCTAAAGACTCTTCAATCGTTAGTATCCCGGTGTCGCTGTAACTTCTTTTTAGCAAATCTGTATTCACTTCATGTGGTAAAATGTATTCTTCAAAATATCTGAGGTTTTTGTCCGGGTCCTCATCTTCGTGTTGAGCAGACACAATTAACTGGTCGCCACTCACTTCCACGGTAATTTCATCCGGATTGAATTGTGACAGATCGAATGTTAAATGAAACCTCCTTCGATCATCTTTGTTATATAACATAGAGTTTTGAGTATTAATGTTTTCTGTTTTTGTCCAATCGTTCTGATCATCAATGTGTACTTTAATGATCGGCTCTATATCTAAATCCTTGACACAATCAACGAATACCAATTTAGAGCTCAGTAAAAGACACAGAAAAAATGTTAATAAATAAAGCATATCTGGTTTTCATTCATACAACTTGACAGTAACTAGTACTTTATCATATATAGATAAAGCACAGACTTATTTACATGTAAGTAAGCCCCGATAAATATTATATTTCCTTTGTATCTGTTTTATACATATCCATTGTTGTTGATGTGTCAAATCAAAAAGCATTATTCAATGAGGAAAAAAGTTTTATCACATCGTAGTTATGTTTTTAATTTATTAAATTACCTGTGAATTTTACTTTTTGTCTTGTTGCGTTAATTGAAGTTGCTTCCAAACATCGTTCTAATGGAAACATCCAATAGAAAGAAGAAGGGAAACAGGGAATGTGTCAAAGAGACAACGATCCAAAGGGGAGTAATAACAACTCAAAGCAATCATAAGATCTTCAATGAACGGTGAGGAAACCCAACACCCAACGGCAGATCAGAATCGGTCCCTAAATAAAGAGTAATCAAGTTCAGCGAAATAAACATCATATCCTAAACTCCTATAGACATAAAGTAAACTAACTAGAAAAAAGACAAGACACACAAAGGTTTAATAAATTTTTCTTAGGACAGGCGCAAACCTGCTGCGGCAGGGTTAAACTAGTTTCATTGGGCCAATATGATAAATAAAAGACTTCTTTGTTCAGTATGTTGTTGAGTATATAAATCATAACCTTTCTGAAACAGATAGCAGTATTCGATTGTGTATAATTCCTATTCATTTCAAATTTAGGTCATAGAAAAAAAGTACAATAATGAGTGTGCTCCAGAGGACCCTCCCTCAATATAATGGGAATAAAAGACAGGAGCCTGTCAAGAATGAAATAAAAGGGACAACAGGAAACACCTACAGTGGCTGAAAATTATAATTACATGCCACAATATTCTAGGGAACTACACAGAAAAAACACAAATAAGACAAAAGACAAACGAAGACAACAATAGGAACTCGGGACAGCCGGACTTGGTACCGGTGTTACATACCAGTCTTTCCCCCCATACTAGGATTTCCCCCCGGAAAAGCGAGTATATACTCAGATTTCCCCCGGAAAGTCTAGTATATACTTGATTTTCCCCCGCGGAAAAATGAGTATATACTGACGTTTCCCCCTACGGAAAAACTGGTATGTGTATACACATACTAGTTTTTCCCCCATACTAGAATTTCCCCTTATAAAAAGGAACTTTGCAAATTGCAGTTAAGGTAACGAAGTCGAATTTATCTTTTTATTTAATCTTGAAACACTTCAAAGAAAGCAGGATAGAAGAGAACAAGGTTACTCAAATGGAGAAAACGATTAGCAAAGAAAGCATATTTCAAACTAGAAAAACTGTGAGCACAGCTCACTAAAATATATCCCCGCTCCCCCATTTGACTCCAGAAGTACATATAACAACAAAAAGATCTACTCATATCAAATTTTTATTAATTTTAATTTTTAAATAGCTGGTGCTCAATGGCAATATACACTAAGCATTCCGTGAAAGTGTCATTGAATTTCATCAAGTGGTTTAGGAGGAATTGCCGCCTTAAAGTAATGTACGCCTGTTGCGGACGGAATAACAAACAGACGGGCGAATGAACAGACGAACGGACGAACTGACACTATGATCACTATATACAAATGTACTGCCCGCTAAAGCGGGGATATAGCATGGGGACATAAATACTTCTTAAAATCAGCCCAACAGTATCTGATCTGCAAAGAAATATCAATATGGTGTAAGAACTAACAGAAATATTTTTCTGTATCGAGTATGTATAGGTAAGTGAGAACCGAACCGTCAATTTCATATAAATAATATCAATGCTTTTTGAAACGTAGTTATTTCCGCCGGGTTTGAGAATGTTTGTTCTTGTAGGTTTAAAAAATAATTAATAAATTTGAGGGTCTAATGTAAGAACCTAAGCGGAGTTAGAATTGG
>MJUU01040502.1:282798-316990 GCA_002080025.1 Modiolus philippinarum
TACTAAATTCTCCTTTGACAAAATGGCATAGAGATAACTGGCTATATAAAAACGGCATGTATACATAAATCCAATGTTGCAATCAAGCAAAGATACATAAGGTGCCATTTTATAGCCTTCTAAAGTTCTTCTGAAATTCCTTGGCAAATGAGAACGAAATATACTTACAAAAGTCAGGTCTAGTTTATACTCAATGTGGCCCTCTGAGGGGCCATACTTCAAATTCTCAATCTTTATGGAAATCAGTTTCATAGCTTATTTTTTAAAAATTGCTTATTAATTAAGCGGCAACAATCCTTTCATGTTGAATGAAAATTTTTGGAAAAAACATCATAATAATATAGTACTTTCCTGGCGCGGACCTTAACGAAAGCATCATGTCAGTTGATATAATTAACCATACTGTTGGAAATCTTGTCTTCTAAATTCTACAAATGTTGTCAATCAAGAATTCCAGCATTGTGATGACATTCTCCTCTGTATACTTTTTGTGTGAATTAGTGTGATGTTTAATAAAATAGGCCCAATCTTTACCTACCATTAAATATGAATATCTTTTACACTCTTTTTAGTACAAAAAGGCTGATGTATTAAATCCCGGGGTACTGATTTTAGTTTATCATATGGAAGAGTAGTATAGAGTGTAGAAATCAAAAGTTTGGCACTTTTGCAGTGGTTGGGTTCTGTTGAAGATGTATTTTAAAACATGTCTTTTGAGTTTTTGAATATCCACATCTGATTCATTCTACTTGTTTAGTATACTCCATCACTTTATTTCTTTAGGCCATCTTTGGATGCAGTAAATAATGCAGCCAAGAGCTTAGAAAGGGGTTTTGTTGTGCATCTGGCATACCCAGCTATGTTTCTCTGTTTGTAAGGGCATTTTTATGTATTTAAGGTACCCAGTTATGTTTACATCCTGACTGTTTTACATATCTTTAGCCAATAGTGTAGAAACGTTAAATGAGACATTTTTCTATGTCGTTGTATTTAACAGAAAAATACGATCCATTTATTTGTGATTATCGTATTAATTTCAAGCCAAAAATGAAAGTGTTTATGTATTTGTATTAGAATTATATTATGTGATATGTTCTAAAGTAATGTTTACATTGATTGTTGCATATGCAGTGAATTTGTTTAGTATAAAGCCAAGGGGGAAATTCCAGTATGAATTCGAACAAAGGGGGAAATTCTAGTATATACTCAATTTTCCCCCCTAAAATTTAGGGGAGAAAAATGAGTATATACTCATTTTTCCGGGGGGAAAGACCAGTATATACTCATCTTTCCGGGGGGGAAAATGAGTAGGGGGAAAATCTAGTATGTGACACCGGCGCTAGCAAAAGCCAGCGGTATGTTTAAACCGGTACCCAAACCTCCTGTATCATTCACCCGGGCCATGAACGATGTATACAATCAAAATTATCCCAATGCTTAAGAGTCTGGGTTTCAAATTTGTTAATAGACAATGATGTTTTAGTATCAAAAGTTTAAGTATGTTTCCCACTGGTAGCTATATTCTATTTTATGGATCAGGATAGGGTGCAGACAAATGTCACCTGTCTTGAAGGGGACATTCTAGGTACCCTTGTCCCAAGTATTATTTGACGAGATAATGGATGTGATTCACACTTGCCAAACACATTATTTTTCAAAGGTGGCCAATTGAAGACTATTATGACCCAGTATTGCTTCAATTGGCCAGGTACTTTTAGGGAAGATCTTTGAATATGTTTTGCCGCAGGGTCCAATGTTCAGCTAAGTCCCGCTTACGGCCATCTTTTTATGAAATGTGGTCATGCAAGACACATTTTAAAGGGGAGCACCCAAAGATTAATCTGCCAAATTTTAGTTCCAATTGGCTTTGCGGCACTAGAGGAGAGCACCCGTAAATGCTTTCGCATAGGGTCCAATGTTAAACTATGAATCCGCTAGCGGCCATCTTGAATGAGATGAAGACTTGCCATAAATTTTTCAAAGGGGACCAACTAAGGACAATTGAAACCACGTATAGTCCCCAATTGACCAAAACCGCCCAGGGAAGAAGATCTTTGAATATGTTTTCCTGTTTGGTCCAATGGGGAAAAAGTCCACTGTTGTCGGCAATCTTGGAACTTGGATGAAGTGCGATCTACGCGGACACAGTTGTAATGGGGGATACGGAAGGACTGCTTTATTTTTTCTAATGTGCTTTGTGGCTTCAGAAGGAAAAATCTTGTGCCATCTTTTTTCTAAGAAACATTGCTACCGATGTATCAATGAAACAATAAAAAAAAACTAGAAAAAACAGAACGACTGCTTTCCTTGCACTCCCTGTTTGATACAGAAAACAGTTGTTTTACATCCTTGGTATAATTTTTCTCAACATTTTTGATATCAATTGACTAAGTACCGAAGTTACTGTGAATTTAAAATTCTGCATATGCGCATTTCGACAACTTATGTCTCTTCAGTGCAGATGAAATCTAAATGTTTGGAAGACCATAAACTCAAACTCAAACTATTGATAGTCGTTTTTTTTTTTTTACCATTTTACCAAAAGAATTCACGGATATATCGGATATATGGTTGTTAGGCAGAGTTAAAAAAATAAGCGGTCTTTGAGACTTTCAGGAAATTTACCGAGATTGGAATAAAGTATTTTTGAAATCAAACTGATTAATCTGTTTGTCCTAAACTAAACAAACTATTTAAGTATGGTTGCTAGGTAGAATTCCAAAAAATAAATGGTCTTTCAGACTTTCAGGAAATAAAACCAAAACTAGTTCAAATATTTTTGAAATCCATTGATTTATTGATTTATTGATCCATTGTGTTTGTCTGAATTAAAGAAGCTTTTTAAGTATGGTTGTTAGGTAGAATTCCAAAAATTAAGTGGTCTTTGAGACTTTCAGGAAATTTACCAAAATTGGAATCAAATATTTTTGAAATCAATTCAGTAAAAAAATGTTTGTTCTAAACTAAAAATATTTTAGTATGGTTGCTAGGAAGAATTCCAATAAATAAGTGGTCAAATATTTTTGAAATCCAATTGATGAAAGTGTTTGTCCTAAATCAAATAAGCTATTTAAGGGGGTAGACCTGGGGTAGGAGGAGATAACTCTGTTTTTCACTTTTTTATTACTTACGCAAACAAATAGAATCATTACAATAGGTATTATCAAAATTTTGAAATTGTAAAATTTTTTCCACACAGAAAACAAATATTAATTTTGTCATGAAAACAAATACCCAACATCCAGTAATTTATAATGAGTGCATCTTACTCTTCATTTTTGCAATGCTGTCCAACAAAAATGAAAATGTGTAAAAGTCGGATTTCTGTCAAGGGAGGTAATTTATAGCACAGATTCAGCAATTTCATTGACTTTTACCCACTTTATTCTAAATTAAGAAAAAATGGGATGGTAGAATTTTCTAAAATTTTAATATATCTTACATATACTAGTTTTCTTTCTATTCTCAGTTTTTGGTGAAAATTAAACGACAGAATTTTTTACAAGAAGTGTTTAATAGTGACCAAAATACAGTAAAAATTTCAGCCTATATTATTTAGAACATCCATCTATTTCAGTTCAAACTATTTCAATTTACTATCATTATTCATGATTACTTTCACACATGTCTAAACTACAGAATTTTTCATTTGAAATAATTTTAAATCAAATACAAATTTAATTAGAGTCAATTTTATACATCACAATCAAGTCCTGAACGGACCAAATAATATGAGGAAACAGGGTATCTTTGACGACCACTAGACATAAAACGGGACGGTAAAAATTGTTGAAAATTGCTGAAAGTCGACATGAACATGTGTAGTTTTAATACTGAAAATATTAAGAAAATTAAACGAGTGAAAAATTTTAGGCTTACCCAGGTCTACCCCCTTAAGTATGGTTGCTAGGTATTATTCCAAAACATAAGTCGTCTTTGAGCCTTCAAGAAATTTACCAGACTTGGAATCTCATTTTAGAATTCTAATAATTCAAAATCTCATTTTCTACCAAACAATTGCTAAAATAAATAATTATATGCTCAAATTTTAAAAAAAAATATCGGTCTTCAACATTTACAGGAAATTTACCAAGATAGGAACCGAAATCATAATTCCAAAAGCTTATTGCAAATTCGCAGACTAAATGCAACAATTCTGCATAAAGATTTTATCCCTGAGTTAAAAAAAAATGTAGGAGGAGTTTGTGTCACATGCCACATGTGTCAAAATCCACAATTTTGGGCCTTTGTCAAAATCAACATCTAGGGTTCTCTTATTTGCACCAAGATAAAGATAAAAAAAATCCGAAAGCTTATCGCGCACTACAGACTATATACAACAATTCTACAACAAAATTAAATCCATTTATGTATGAGGGGTTTGTATCACATGCTACATGTATAAAAATTGACGTCTTGGGGCCTCTTGTTTGCACCAAGAGCAATATCAAAATCCAAAAGCTTATTGCGCATCTATAGACTATATGCAACAATTCTATGAAAAAAAAATAAGTCCCTAAATAAAAAAATATAGGAGGAGTTTGAGTCACAAGAAAAGTGTGACGAACGGACAGAGAGACGGAGGGTATAACATTACCCCTGAACTTTCTTCGAAAGTGCGGGAATAACTAGAAGTTACACTAAGTAAGTACACGCAATTAAGGGAGTAAATGCAAATGATACAAAGTCTCTACAAATACATGGGAAAACAAGGCAAAGCAACAACGCTTTGATCGTTGATCTCCACCTTGAAGTCGCAATGTGGCTTTTAACAGTGGACTTGATACATGTAAGTCACTAGTTATGTACAACTTGGTCACACTGAGGCAATATTTCTTATTTTTTGTATGGGTGCTCTGTATGAAACTGTGTTTCTCTGTTTCATGCTGCAAAAAAATTGATTCCATAGTGTTGCATCTTATTACACACGAAATGAATGAACACTTTGCCGGTGTGCATTGCTTGTTGAGTATATGTTCTGAGATACACAGTTATTGCTCCCAAATATTAAACTAGGAGTGTTGGAAGTCGCAAAAATGACCTTAAAAAGAAATTTATGTATTTTATTTCAAATCATTCTGATCATATGATGAATATATGCACATTTTCTACAACTATAAATATACAATAGAACTTCTTTTTAAAATACGATAAATTGCCTGTCCTGGATTAAAAAGATTTTGGAACTATGTGTAATTCATTTCATCAAAAGGTAATAAACAAGAATGAGAAAGAAGTTCTGCCAACTTATCATGCTTATGAAGTCTAATGTTTTGCATTCAATAGGTTACAAGAGCATGTACAATCAAGATTTTTATAAATATTTAATTATTTTTGGGCATATACAAAATAACTGGACATGGAAGGGGATTTTCAAACCGAGTTTTGCAATTTTTCCTATCTATCACAGTTGATGGTACAAATGGTGCTTTCCTGGAATGCCAACCTATTCCAAAAATGCCAACAAAAATGTTGTTTTAAGTAACGGGTATTTTTAAGGCTATTGCAATAACTAAATGAAGATATTACACAGTTCTTGGATATCATATTCAGTATTTATTAAGATTTAGGTAAAGAATATTTTAAGATAAAACATGTTATTTTTAATTCGTAACACATAGAAAAAAGAAGGGAAACGGGGAATGTGTCAAAGAGACAACGACCCAAAGAGGAGTAATAAATGCATAATTTATAATTTAGATTATAAAATGTATTCATCGAATTTTTTATTCTAAACTGTATGTAATATTTATCTTAATCGAAATCAATAACAAGAAACAATTTACGAGTTCATTTTAATAAGTTTGTTTCTTTTGTTTCATTATTTGGTGTTAACTGTGTTTTTAAACAAAAGCTAAATCGAATAATATAAGGTCGAGGTGCAATCAATCAAGGAACAGTGGAGGTTTTCAGGTACGGATCTTAAATATATATTTGCCTATGTCATTTATAGTTGAAATCTTTGTGTCGAAGGATTAACCATCGCCGTCTGTTGCAAGGCCACATTATTAAATTATAAATATACCGGAGTTGCTGTAAATTTGCTTTCTGCATAAAGCTATTTCGACAACTTATGTCTCTTCAGTGCAATTAAAAAGAAAAACATTTGAATCCAGAAATCGAAGGATTTATAGAAGCTGATAGAGAACAAATAATCAGTATCTAAATTAAAAGCCAAATCAGCTAAGGACAGGGCATAGATTGAGGGACATTCTCCTTAGTTTTAAACATAACTTAAATGTAAAAGTAACTTCGGTATTTAGTTATTTAAAACGAAGTTAGAAGTGAGTAGAGAATACTGTGCTTGCTTCACGATTCGATTTTCTAATCCTGTCATTTAATTGATCCCTCAAAGTATAAATTACAAATGTATATGCTTCATTCTTCATGATGACGTCATGCTTCATTATTATTTGCCGCCAGGAGGCGGCGAATATATTTGATACGATATTTTGAAACTTCAGTAGAGGAGCACGTGACCAGGAGAAGTTGTTTGTTTTCGATTAGAATCGATCTAATGTGTCCTAATCTTTTACAATGAAGATACCTTTTCAATAAGATAGGAAATATTTTTAAATTATTTATTCAAGAAAATTTTTACAAAATTATTAATTTAATTTTCATTAATATTATAACTAATGTGAAAGGGAAATCAATAAGACAAGGGAGACGGGTTATGCTTGCTTGACTTTTCTGTTACATGCCCGGAGGAGTGTGTCTGGATATCATGATGCAGATGCATGATTACCTTAATTGCAATGGTTTTCAAGTTGGGGTTGCATATTGTTTCCAATTATTATATTTATTATTACTATTAATTTTTGGTTGTTCATAAAAAAAATTAAAAAAATGATAAATACATAAAGCGAGAACCAGCGTATCCGGCGCAATCTTTTTACCAAACACGTGTGCCTCAGATATGGGTTAATTGATATAGGTCAACATTAGTGAGAGTGAAAACAAAAGAAAATCTGTCGAAGTGGGTCAAGATAGCGTGCTTTGGATCCCGATCATTTTAACAAAAATAACAAAAATAACAAAAATCATAAAAATGGAACAATTAATAAAATGAATTAAAACCAAACAATAACAATAATGACCTTCAACCATCAAGTATAAACACGGGTCAAATTGCTTGACTAGTTCTACACTATAAATTATCTCAAATGCCTAAAATCTAAATTACTCTATTGGCAATTAGTGAGCAAATATATAAAATAAGCTGTTGACTGTATTATCAGTTGGAAATAAATCGATACTAATTAAGAATGTCTATTCAAACAAGTAAGTAAGTAAATAAATTTATTCAGTATAAAATCCAGTACAAAGGATCATCACTGAAATACAGACAAAACAATCAACATCAATTACACGATAGGACGGACACAAGACACAAAATATAATAAGAATACAAAAAATAATAATAAAGTAGTAATTATGATCTGCACTCTAATTTCAGTTCAGTTGTGCTTTCCCTCCGATGAATCACGTAGCTGTACACATTTATTAACGTAGAAGACTAATTTTGAAAGAATATCAGTTTCTTCACAAGTTATTAATGAGAATACAAATTTATCTTCATTAGTGAACGTTGAAAAAGATGGTATCACTTCACATACTTCTTTATACAATTTTGATCTTTCTTCATCATAAAGTTTGCATTCATTTAAAAAATGTACTTCATCTTCAACTTTTCTTAGGTCACAATATTTACATAATCTTTGATTTAGAGGAATGCTTTTATATCTACCTTGTTCTATTTCTAGTTTATGATTTGAAATTCTTAATTTACAAAAGTTCTTAGATGATGTCTTACAGACATTTAGACAGGTATAGTTTTCCTTTTTCTTTATTTTGTTATAAGTTCGTAATTTATTTCTTTCTTTATCTTGATGATCGTTACCCGACAATAAATAAAAGAAAAATTCTTCATATCGATTTTCTAGTTTTTTCCGTAAAGCATAGGCTAGCCTATTTTCGGAAGGGGAACCCTTATTATGCCAAACATGTTCAAACCAAATGAATTTTAAAAATTCATATATATGGTTGTTAAATGTCCCCATAGAATGATCTTCACTAGAAGTAGCTGATTTATATGCTAATTTAGAATTGTTTAATGCGGAATTTCTATATAGGTAGATCCAATACTTAATTGATTGAATTATAACTGTTATTGAGATAGGAAAACGACCTATTTCTGCCAAAGTTGGAAGATTTGATGCATATTTATTAACCCCTAAAATAAATTTACAGAATCGTATATGGATTTGCTCGGGTAAGAAGTCGAGATATAGTTTTTCCAAGACATGATCTTTTTTATGTGGATTTGATAACTTCTTATCAAGATTTAACACATATGAACCCCAAAGTTCGCTACCGTACAGAAGTACTGGTTTAACACACGAATCAAACAATTTTAACAATAATTTAGGATTATTTAATTCATTTTGGAATTTACGTTTTATCATGAAAATTACTTTTAACGCTTTTTTTGCAAGAATGTCAACTGCGTTGCGGAATGTACCAGATGCTCGAACGGTAATTCCTAGATATTTGTATTCGATAACAGTTTTGATTGCACATTGACCGTAGAAAAATATATTATCTTTCAATAATTTACCGCTTTTATTAAACACAATGACCTGTGTTTTTTCTGTGTTCACATGTAAACCCCATTTTTCACAGAATGTCTCCATTGAGTTCATGATGTTTTGTAAACCCTGTTTTGATTTCGACATAAGTATAACATCGTCGGCATACATTAAGCAACTAATGGATTTATCCCCTACTTGGACAGGATCACTAAAGTCATCTTTAAGGGCCTCAGGAAAATCATTTATATAAAAGTTAAATAAAATAGGACTTAAAATACAGCCCTGCTTTACACCTACGTTCGAACATAAAGCGTTTGTCAATCCATCGTTTGTTTTTATTGAATATTTGACAACTGAGTACGTACTCTTTATTATATTTAGTATTTTTCCTTTGATTCCCAAATTATACAATTTGTAGAATAGATAGTTTCTTCTCACTGTATCAAACGCCTTTTTGAAGTCAACAAAACAACAATATAAATATTTCTTTGATTTAAACATTTTATCTATAATAGACTTTAGTGTAAAAATGTGATCAACAGAACGATTTGACTTTCGAAAGCCTATTTGATTAGCGCAGAGTATATTATTTTTTTCTACAAAATCATTTAAACTATTGCAAATTATTCTTGCAAACATTTTACTTACACAACTGGAAATAGCAATTCCTCTATAATTAAATGGGTCTGTTACCGACCCTGCTTTAAAGAGAGGTTTAATCATACTCTCTGTCCAATTTGTTGGATATATACCTGATTTTAAAATTAAATTAAAAAGTTTACAAATAACTTCTAGCATTTTTGTGCTTGAGTGTTTTAACATCTCATTACTTATGCAATCATAGCCAACACTTGTGTTGATTTTAAGGCTCTTTGCAGCTTTTAACATCTCTGACATTGTGATATCTACATCAAGGATATCATTTTTTGACAAAATATCATTACAATCGAAATTGTTTGCACTGTCATTACGCTTATTGTCTACATTGATATTCATAAGAGAATTAAAATAATCATACCATTCATCGGAGGGAATGGTTCAACATTACAATCACCAAAAAACAAGTCAGCCTTCAACTGATTCAATCAAATGAGAAACAATCTTAAGGCCTGTATATGCTATCAAAGTTTTTCATCCAAAACTTGGTCCAAGAAAACTTGGATCAAGAAAACTTGAATTCAAGTATCTGTATACACTATCCAAGTTTTTTATTATTTGCTCAAGTTTAGGCAGAAGATACAATAAACAAAATAGTAATTGAGTAAGGGATTGCAGTCATGTTGTCTTGCTTTGTTATGTACCATAAAAATTATTGTATGAAGGAGACTAAGTCAAAAAGAAAGTCAGTATGAACACAAAAATATACATTTCTTTATCCCTTTCTTTTACATTCTATAAAATGGTATTTTTTCTATTTAGTCAATCAGTTCTACAATGGCCGACCTGCTTTTGCATTTCTGAGTGCCCATCATGCTGATATTTTCCCGCCATATTTTATTGGATACATATTTATCACACATGTATTTGTTTACTTTCTACAACTGACAAAGATTCTTCATGGGGGTTCTTTCTCTGATTGGTCAGTTTCCATCCAAGTTGCATCCAAGTTTTAAGAAAAATAAGATGAGGTTCTATTCCATCCAAGTCCATTCAAGTTTTGGATTACACAATCAAAAACTTGAATAAAAAAAACTTGGACCAAGTTTTGGATGCAAAACTTTGATCGTATATACGGGGCTTTACAAATTTAGGACATTTTAGTGTTGTCAATCTATATTTACTATTAAAAACAAATGTCAAATTAAGAGGTTGGTGTACGGGCCCTATGTTTCACTCTCACGGGTGTTACACTTATAACATTTTTTAACATGTATTAAAATGCCATTTTATTATATAAAATATTTTCTGTAAGATCATCTTTAACGGAAGAAAGTTTCATTTTTAATATGAAACCAGTAAACATCACAAACATGAAAAGATAATATTTAATACAAACAACCATTATTGTTGCAATTTTATATATATATACTTTTTTTACAATTGTTTTCAACTAAAAAAATGAGATGTTTTTATACAGTTATAGTTATAAGATCCTAGTCACATCTGTTTTGTTACGTTTTTACTTGAAGTTTTAAAATTTTCAATAAACATATAAAGCAAGTTATTTTTATTGTTTTTCAGTTACTATAATGAATTTTACAGTGTATGCTTGTGCAATAAAAAGAATCTTTATTCTATTAGGTTATGACTCTGTTGTCAGGTTGTTGCCATTGTCTGTACATAAATTGGTCCAATGCAATACATTTTAATAGCTTCAGCTAACCAATTTTTAATATGAACAGAATGAGTCTTGCAAAAAAAAAATACTAATAATACTAATACATATATAATATTACAATCCAATCCATTTGTTAAAAAAGGGGTTCTTAGCTCACCTGACTCAAAGGGTCATGTGAACTATTGCCACCAAGAAGCATTCGTCGTTGTCATCCATCATAAACTTTTCTTATTTTCATCTCCTTTGAAAGCACGGCCAATTTGGACCACACTTGGCAGGGATGGTCCTTAGATGGTTCCCTTTCAAAATTATATCCGATATCCCTTCCCGCTAAAAATGTTCAGCATGTCAAGGGCTGTCATCTTATGCAGTAGTGACAAGAATCAGGTCACAGTGACATAGATATATGGTAAGAGTTTAAGTAACAGCTCATATGTCGTGTACTATTAGAGATGGGATCAAACAATTTTACATGCAGATGTCTTTGAGGGAAAAGGTCCACTGACACTGATTGAATTAAGGTCAGAGTTCATATCTTAGGTACTATAAGAGATAGTATCATGTTATCTTACATGCAGATGTCTCTAAGAAAGAAAACAAAATTAAACAAGAGTTTGTTCGTCACTGTGACCTACATTTCATGGTTCAATGATTGGTTAAAGTTAAGGTCAGAGCTTATATTTCGTGTACTATAAAAGTACAATAACACATTTCCAAGACATACACTCTACTTGACCTAATTTGGCGGCGAATTGATGCTTTGCATCAATTTTTTACTTGTTGTTTCTTTGATTAACTCTCTTTTCATTGTAGTCACTTTGGATTACATGCCACACATTTCACATGAACATAAAATTATTTGATTTGATATAGGATAAGAGCTTATTATTTACTATTTTGCAAATTGAAGACTCCCAAGAAGCCACACGATATTGGGCATACATGTAAGCATTTGTGAGTAATGTTTTACGGAGCTTATGGATAGTAAATCAAACTAAGTTCGAGCTAAAAAATAAGGAGAGAATCTAACCGGAGAAGAAGCATCCTATGTGAAATCATATAGAACAACAATTATTAGCCCGTTATGCATTTGAGGAGTATATACATGTTTAAACCAGATTACCAGGAAAATATAGACGTCAGAATATGATAAATTTATAATTAAGTGTCAATTCATAAATGATTAAATAATGCATAACCAAAATAAAAGGTAAAATGCGTACAATTATTCAGTCTTACTATTTATTGTGTTATAGTCAGCATTTTGGTGATGACTCAAAAAGTTGCTTTTATTTGGAAACTTGCAATATAGCTAAATTATTAAGACTTTGTTTGAAACTAAGAATATCCCTCTCAAGCAAACATCTGTCCTTAGCTGATTTGGCTTGCCATTTAGTGAAATAGGTTATTTGCTCTTTTCAGTTTTTATACATCTTCCGGTGAATTGTTGTCAAAAGATCTGCACTGAAGAGATATCAGTTGTTCAAATGGCTAACAACAGGAACAGACTATACAGTAATTTCGATATTTAGATATTCACCAAACTCCACTAAATTGCCGTGTTTTTGGATTTTTGATTTTGGAATTTCCTCTTACTCCTTTTTTGCTTCTGTATTCGCTTGCCTTGCCGATGTTTTCCTTCGATATCTTTTCATCAAAGTCAAACGCATTCAAGACACCAAAATTCATTTTAATTTAACAGATTCATTCATTTCATAGAATACTACTGAATGAATCTGTTAAATTAAAATGAATTTTGTGAATTCGAAACCCATTTTGCAATTCGTCGATACACATGTTGTATATATTGTTAATAACCCTGTTAATAATAATAGCTTCAGTTTTCATCAAATTGTAAAGGTCCTTCTATAGTTAGAATTCTTGTGTCGCTGAAAGTTGTTGTAAGCAAGTCTGTATTCACATAAGGTGATAAAGTGTATTGTCTAGCAAATCTAAGGTTTTTGTCTGGATCCTTATCATCATGCCGAGCAGACACAGCTAACTGGTACCCACCTATTTTCACGGTAATTTCTTCCGGTGCGAACTGCGACAAATTGAATTTTAAGTGAAACCTCCTTGAATCATCTTTGTTGTAAGAAATAAAATCCTCAATAGTAAAGTTTACTGTTTTTCTCCGATCGTTTTGATCATTGTTTACTTTGCTAATTGGCTTTGTATCAAAATCCTGGATACAATAAACAAATATCCATTCAGAGCTTAGTAATAGACTTAGAAAATATGTTGATAAATAAAACATATTTAGTATTTATCCGTACGACTCCCAAAGTATTGTTGCTCCTATATCGTTTGTAAATTGAAGTGATAGCGCTTATACGTATTTGAATATGTAAGTATTGTAAGTTTTTATCTACTTTATGCACATACATTGTTTTTTATAGTTCAGTTGTTGTCGTATGCAAATTAAAAAAAAATGTCCAAAACATCACTCTTTTGGGTATTCACAACTTCCTTGTTGAGAATATGTTCGGTTAAATAATAATACAATAACAAACCTTTACCAATTAACAGCCTTGTATTGAAAATTTCAAAGTTTTGAACAAAGAAATAACAGGGAACAAAATTTTATTCATTTTCCTCCAGCTGATGACTACGTTTACGTTTCCGTGAAACAGGTATAAAACCAAATAATCAATATCAAAAATAAGGCTAATAGGGTAAATAAAATCTTACATTGGTTTTGGTCCAAAGTAGCAGAAGATTAAACCTTTTAACGAGATACATATGAAAGTCTGTTTCCTGGTTGTAAAACACGTGTATATCTTTCCTGTGACATTGACGTTTTTTGTTTCTGTTTGAATTCGCATCGTTTTTTATTTAGTCACTGTTTTAACAATCTCCGTCCTAAGGCGTGTGCATACTTGCAGTACATATCCTTTTAATTCTTATGACCTTTTTTTAAAATGTAACCCTTTTCTTACAAAAAGTACAGTCTGCTTTGTTATGACAGGCCGCCCATATAGCTACAAATATATCATAGACGTTTATGGCTATGTACACTTGAGTTTTTGTAGAATTGTGCACTGTAGCATGACTACACTATTTCTTGAATACAGAATGCCTCTCTGAGAATTATGAGCTGACGGACAGGGTAAAGGGAGACCGGGAGAAAGGAGAGAGAGTGGGGGAAAGAGGTGGACAAAAGGAGAAAAAAGAGAAGGCAAAAAACGCGATGAAAGGGAGACCTGGAGAAAGGGGTGGGGCAAAGGAGACAAGAGAAAGGGAGTGTGGAAAAGGAGAATATGGACGATGAAAGGAGAAAGACATTCCCTGTCCGCCGCTCAATAATCCAATCATGATGAGCTTCTTCGGGAAAATAAATCGACAGCACGAAAAGCCTTCAATCTTTGAACATTCATTGCACAGTCAAATATTCGATGTTCGAAAACATCAATTGCTTTTCATTATGAAATAAACATACACCTTATTGACTGCAAATAAAGTTACAAATCTTTACAAAGATTTCAATTTTTTTCAAACATATTCAATATCAAAAAGCAGAAAATGTTTGAATCACCCAATTGTGTCATGCTGTGTCATGTTCACTTATGGATAGAGGACCGGTTAACCTACCGCTTCTGGATCAAAATTGATTGGCAAGTATGAAAACATAAACAAAAATAAAATAGATATGCCACAAAGATTAGGCACTAGATATGCTAACCCACTTCAATAACTGGAGATAAAGAATGTAAACACGGTATCATCAGAAGCCACAAAAGGATAAGCATGATATGCTCTACGCTTGATACCCATCACAGTGCAGATAAACAATGAAAGGAGGAGTAAATACACATGAAATAATGTATCTACAATTACATGGTAGAACTAAGCAATGGAACAACGCTTTTAATGTTGTTCTTCATCTTGAAGTCACCACGAAGCCTTTAACAAAGGCCAAGGTGGGCTTCAACAATATAAAATATATATTTTGTACTTCAATCATTATTTTCGAAAAATAGAAAAAAAATGAAAAATATACCAAAATATCCAGTAAAAAGGATAAATCTCGTATCTAAATGGAAAAAAAAATATTCAAATCGGATGAAAATGCATTTGCTGCAATTTTTGTTGAAAAAAATGCTTTTCGAGTTAAAATCACGATGATCAAATACTCTATAAACATATGTGTAATGTAATAAAGGGCCAATGAAAAACTTAATTAAAGATGTGTAAATTAAATTAAGTTCGAATTATAATAAAATTAATGACACTGAATTTCTATGAGGTCAATATGACTCGCATTCTATTGGAAATTTAACGAAAACTTTTAAAATCGATTATTTGAATCGTCTTACAAGAAATCAATCGGAACAACAATTATTGAAACCCATTATGTATTTGATAGATAAACTCATATGACCAGTAAAACATTGACGTAAGTAGAATAAAAAACATTTATATTCCTATTTGGTAACAGGAAAAGATAAAACATATTTTGTTTAGAACCACACGGAGTCAAACAAGAAATACAGTGAAAATGACGTGATAAAGATGCTTGAATTTTTGATCGACAGCACTTTTGTTGAATGTGGAGGCCGCGTTTTCAACAGACAGTAGGGATTCCTATGGGAACAAATTGGTCGCCACTTTTAGCTGACCTTTTCTTTTTTTCGTATGCAGCAAAGTTTTTACAAGGGCTGAGACTAAAACAACTGGCCCAGACTTTTAATTTCAGCTTCAGATATATAGAAGATGTACTTTCTCTTAATAACCCAATATTTAAAGAATATTTACATCTTCCCCAGTGAACTTGAAATTAAAGAGACAACCGATACACCCAATTCTGCTTCATACCTTGACCTTTTGTTATACATTGACGAACATGGACGTCTGAAATCTAGATTATATGACAAACGTGATGATTTTGACTTTCCAATTGTGAACTTTCCCTTTCTCTGCAGCAATGTACTTACCTTCCCAGCATATGGAGTGTATATTTCACAATTAATTCGTTACTGTAGAACGTGCAGTTCATACAGTGACTTTGTGGAAAGAGCAAAAGCACTGTCACAAAAACTGCTGAGTCAGGGATATGTTCAGCCGTTGTTACTTTCGTCCCTTCAGAAATTCTATGGCCGTCACCTCGACATCATAGATAGATATGACATGTCAGTGTCACAAACCAAAACAGAAATTTTCAGCTAGATTCATGTCTTCCCGGATTTGACATTACCGGTTTTGACTTAACCCAGGATTGACCCACTGACAGTGTGACGGGTGCTGTATACAGAGCAGGACATGCTTACTCTTCCGGAGCACCTGATGTCATTCTGTTTTTTTAAGAGTTCACACTGTTAGTGCTTTAGTTTTGTGTTGTATATGTAGTGTTTGTGTGTTTTGTGGGCCTGTAGTGTCTTTTGTCTTCCGTCTTCTGGTGTTCTTGCTTTTGCCTTGTCTCTTGACTTTGATTTATATAATCTTGTGATTTGATCCTTCGGTATTTTACTGCCGTTGTCTTTAATATCCCATGGTTGCGGTACAGAAGCAAACAAAAACATTCGTTAAAAACAGAAATAAGAAAAACCTATTTTTTACTATAATTTATCTTTATACTGTTTTTTTTCTATTTACTGCATCCTAGTATTCAGTACTTGATGCTGACTTGTAGACCGATATTTTTGTTTATCGGTAATTTATGCTTCTTGCCTTTGATGTGTACTGACCGATAAAGTCATTATCAACGTACTGGACCATATCAAAAATTTATTGGGTCAGTACGTCAGATGACATGCGCGAACCGAAACGATGCGCATTAATCTGAATGTAAAGTCAACTCATGAATGAAAATTATTTGCGACAACAAACAGTAAACAATTTTGAAATTGTTCGTAATTCAAACAGAAATACACGCTTCCCTATAACTTTTGATTGTATTTTATGAAAAATTCATACCTTGACACTGCAATAAAACATCAGGCTATGAATCCAATTCGCTATGATGGTTTGCTTTCTTCCAATGAACTGTCGCCGAGTTTAAATGAAGACAAAGAGACGCCTACCCCGTTACTACAAACCCCTACAATCCTGAATTAAGCAGGGTGTTTTCAGTGACAAGAAAGGCGCCATGCTTAAATGACGGTCTGTCTTTGACAAATTAATCTTCTCGGGTGATGTCCATTTGAAGCAAAAGTTACTTACTATGTTGCGGCATTGATTGTATGTTGTTTAACACCAGTTGAATGAAACTATTTTCATCATTTGTTGCACTATTTCCAACGAAATTAAAATGACAAGACGTGTCTTGTTCAACCCCAACGTACAGAAGGATGTGACGTCACACTACCCTGACGTCAACAAGAATTGTGCACAATACAGTTTACGCTTGAATTATTCGCCTAAGAAAGAGTTCCCCTTATTTTTTTCAAAATTAACAACGAAACTGCAACATTTGGAAATTCCCCATAAACAGAATATATGACTTTTTGTTTTTGATACGGACTTTATCACGGTAGCATATCAGGTTCGCCCTAGCGGGCTCACCTGATATACTACCGTGATAAAGTCCGTATCAAAAACAAAAAGTCCTATATTCTATATATAGTTGCAGTATTTTTTTTATTTTGTGAAAAACTTAAGAGCATACTCCTCATGCAAAGCTATGTGGCTGATCATTTGGATCCTACTGATTTATTTTGTCTGCTTTTAAACGTCTTTCGGTCGATGGTTTTTGAAATATTTTGTTCTGATCTGCACTGAGGCGACATAAGTTGTCAAAATGACCACCTTCTGAATTCATAAAATACCTGTCGTTATATATAAAATGCATTGAAGAGACTGAAGTTCAATTAATTTAAACTTATCATTTATTTGTATTCCTTTAAGGTGAATACTTATACAAAGAGAGATAACTCGTATATGAAAATCAATGTCTTGTAAACGTTCAAAGGAACGTATTTTTCTGTGTTATGTGCAAAATGGTTTAGAGTTTAGTCGTCTGCTTCAAGATGAGAAGCAGAAGTAAAAGGACTGGCAGATTTACGACTAAAACAAAGAAACTAAATCAGATCAATGGCATCAAATCATTTCTTTGCCTTCTCATCAAGATCACACATATGTAAACTTAGGAGAAAATACAGACACCGTCATTGAGACTGAACCGGTAACGGTAGACATAGTTTCAGATCCTTCATTTAATGAAGACTGGAAGGTAGGAAGACGGGTTGTCAAGTTGAAATACCTTGCTCACAATTTATTTTGCGTTTCCTGCAATTGTTGGTTGCATTTGAAAGACACTGTTGGGGGAGAAGGTACGGTTTGGGTAGCGTGTTGGAGATACGTTGCACTGCCTGCGACACCATCAGCAGTGTTGCTACAGGAAAGAGAGATGAGAAGGGAGCTTTTGATGTTAACCTGAAAACTGCAATAGGTATTATTATACTCTGAATTTTATATTTAAGTCCAATCTATTTAATCATATTTTTTGTTCTAAGAAGATGTTCCTTTAGGATAAGGGGAACTGTCCTCCTTCTTAGAACAATCTGGTATCAAATAGTTCGTCTCCAAACCAGTCCATCCCAAGTAATTCCAGCCACTTTTTTTCTGGCCCCAGTAGTTCCAGTCACATAGTCGATCCATCCCCGTTTTCTTTTAACCCATGGAAGGTATTGCTTGGTACATTCAGGGTTCGACTCTAACAGTAGTCCTGTAGCCCAAGGCTAGTGAATTTGAGGAAGGACTACTAGAATTTGTAACTTGGTAGTCCTTTGGTCAAGCAAACTTAGGTAAATTTCTCAAAGGTATATTTATTTTGGGCCCGTAAAATCATCGCAGGACTAGTGAATTCAGGCATCTTGTAGTCTTTTTGTCTTCCGAGAATTAAATTTAGTGTCAACCCCTGTTGCATGCATGTTAATGGTATTACCATGATTACTCTGAACTACTTAGTAGTCAGTGTGAGATATTGCCATCCCTTGGCGTCCATATGTCATCCTTTAACTTTTCACGTTTTCATCTTCTCTGAAAGCACTGAAGCAAATTCAGCCAAGCTTTACAAGAATGAATTATGGAAGGTCCTATACAAAGATAACTCATTTCATGCCGATCCGTCAAAAAACAGGGTCCCCAGTGCAGAACATAGGTTTAACTTAGTACCTTATTGGAAAAATCACCATTTTCATCTTCTCTTAAACTACGGAAGCGAATTCAATTAAAATGGGGGACCAGGAACAATTTGAGGCCAGATCTACTTGAGGCTGGATCTTCTGGAGACAAAACTACTGCAAAACTACACTCAAAGTCTTACTCCTTTTTGTCACCTGCGACGAAAATGGTCAGAAAATTACCTCTAGCTGAAAAATTTCGAAAATTTTTATTTAGTTTTTCCGTATTTTTTCCGTATTTTACTTAGTTTTTTCGGGCAAGAAATTTTATTTTATTTTTTGGAAAACTCTCTAACAACCATTTTTTTCAGTTCCTTACAGTATGAATAAGTATTTTCTATAATGAAATTTTCAAAATCCTGGATTCCAGTCATGGAAATTTTCATGAAACTGAAAGACCAGTTATTTTTTGGAATTCCACTTAGCAACCAAACATTTTTTTGCAAACATTTGTGATTTCATTGAAAACAGTCTTTGTACAAAATTATCTGATACCAATTTTGGTATGAAAGTCTCTAAGACCAGTTATATCTTAAAATTCTACTTAGCAACCTCATCTGAATAAAGGCCAAATTAGAATAACAATGTAGTAAGCGGGCGAGACATTAGGTTGCGTGGAACCTTAACATATTTTTATACCCCCCGCAAACAAAGTTTGGGGGTATATAGGAATCACCCTGTCCGTCCGTCTGTCTGTCTGTCCGTCCATGTACCTTGTCAGCGCATGTTCTCCTAAACGGCTGTTTGGATTTTGATGAAATGTTACACAGTTGTAGTACACCATTTGAAGATGTGCATGAAGTAATGTGGTTGCTGTCCGAAATTTTGAAGGGGAGATAATTCGTCTTTGAATATTTTTTGGAAAAAGGAGGGAGGCGAACCTTGTCAGCGCATGTTCCCATAAATGGCTGCTTGGATTTTGATGAAATATACACAGTTATAGTACACCATCTGAAGATGTGCATGAAGTAATATGGTTGCTGCCCGAAATTTTGAAGGAGAGATAATTATTCTTTGAATATTTTCTGGAAAAAGGGGGGAGGCGAACCTTGTCAGCGCATGTTCTCCTAAACGGCTGCATGGATTTTGATGAAATGTTACACAGTCGTAGTACACCATCTGAAAATGTGCATTAAGTTACATTGTTGCTGTCTGAAATTTTGAAGGGGAGATAATTTGTCTTTGAATATTTTCTGGAAGAAGGGGGTTGGAGTAACCTTGTCAACGCATGTTCTCTTAAGCGGCTGCTTTGATTTTGATGAAATGTTACACAGTTGTAGTACACCACCTGAAGATGTGCATGAAGTAATATGGTTGCTATCTGAAATTTTGAAGGGGAGATAATTTGTCTTTGAATATTTTCTGTGTAAAGGGGGAGGGGTGATCCTTGTCAGCACATGTTCTCCTAAACCACTGCTTGGATTTTGATAAAATGTTTCACAGTTTTAGTACACCAACTGAAGATGTACATGAGGTAATATGGTTGCTGTCCAAAATTTTGAATTGGAGATAATTCGTCTTTAATATTTTTGAGAAAAAAAGGGGGAGGTATATCATTTTGTCCATACTTGTATTGTGTCTACATTTGTACTGTGTCCACAACTGTATTGGGTCCACACACACTTACATTTACACTTGCCATATTGATTCAGGGTTCAATTAGCGGGGGGTATACCTGGCCGCCATTCGGCGACAGCTCTAGTTGGTATTTATATTAGACAGGTGTAACCTAAAAGTGCTCCATGAAAAAAAAATCTGCACCTGCCTGGATAATGAACCCAATATATCCTGTTTGTTTGTCCTTTCAGTTTTTACAGTTATAAAGTACATGTAAGCTCTCTTACATAAATAAAAAAAGACAAACGTAAACAATGCTCGGAACTCTGGACATATGTCTTATGATACAGTAATCATACAAATGTAGGATACATGTAAGCTTTGTTTTCTGTTCCTTCATCATCATCTTATTCTAGGCATTGTGGGATTTTTTTTATTTCCTTGTTTACCATATTCAGAGACATATAAAACCAGAGATTGGAAACTCAACCATGACGCCATGCTAATCACAACAAACATATAATACAGCCACATCAGACTTAAAAAACTTCTTTTAATTTAGTGGTCATATTTGTAAACCAAAAAGTAAATTGTTTTCGTTAATGATTTTGTGGTGAAGTGTAGAAAATTTGTAATAAAAATATTAATAAAAAAGATATTGGCAAATAGCAAATAAAAGTGACAAATCACCTTATATTTCAATTGATATAAAAATGATGTAAAGTCATATATATACAAAAATTGGAACAGTCATCAAGAAACTATCTCAAATAAACAAAACTATAAGGTTTCATCTTCAGGAAATGTTACTCTTACTTCATACATGTATAATGCTTCATTTCATTTCACCCCCTCCCCTTCTCTATGGGTTTAGCACCCAGTTTTCTTCTTGTTAGGTGCATCCCTTTCTACTTGGAACTTACTCTAAATGAAACCAGGGATAAAGAAATTGGACCTAGCTGCTATTCTAAAAAAGCAATCATATTACCATAAATGGAAAGTTTCCGGGTGGAAGGTTATGGTTATTATACCCCCTCCCAAAAAAAAACCAAAAAACAAAGTTTATTGGGATATATAGGAATCAACCTGTCAGTCTGTCCATATTTCTTGTAAGCACAACTTTCTTAAACCAATTGAAAGATTTTGATGAAACTTTACACAAAGGACACTATATGGAGATATGCATGTAATTCGTCTACACATATGATAACACATAAATTGTATTATTAAATCGTATAACAACCCTGATAGAAAGCTTATGTTTTCATCATATTCCAAAGATGTCTCTTCTATCGTAAGTACTCATGTGTCGCTAACAGTAGTTTTAAGCAAGTCTGTATTAACATCACGTGGTAAAATGTATTGTCTAGAGTATTTGAGGCTTTTGTCTGGATCCTAATCATCATGTTCAGCAGACACAACTAACTGGTACCCACTTACTCTCACATAAATTATTTCCGATGAGAACTGCGATAAATTGAATGTTAAATGAAACTTCCTTAAATTATTTTTGTTGTAAGACATAAAATCCTCGAAAGTAAAGTTTTCTCTTTTTCTCCAATCGATTTGATCATTAATGTTTTTCTTGTTAATCGGTTCTGCATATGAATCCTGGATACATTCAACGAAAATCCATTCAGAGCTTAGTAATAGGCTCAGAAATAATGTTGACAAGTAAAACATATCTAGTTCTTATCCGTTTGTCTGCCCAAGTATTGCAGCTCCTATATCAGTTTTAAATTAGAATGATAACGCATATATTCATTTGCATAACAGTTAATCCTGTAACCTTTTTTATCTACTTTATGAACATACATTTTTTTATGTTTTTTATTTGTTTCTTGTTGTTGAATTTTCATGATTAATACTAGCTACAGATCAATATAAACTTACAGTCCTTACAAAAAGGACTTAATATTAACATAAAATTCGAAATGCACATTTAAAGAGATAAAAATAAAGAAATTCTACATGTTTTTTTTTTTTTTTTTTTTTTTTTTGGATAGTTGAACGAAACATTTCAAATATAGACAATTAATTTTTTTTACATTATCTTTTTTACATTATTTTCAAATACTTAAATAATAATAGAAAAAATATATACGCATGATTTTTACAGGGATTCTCAGTGCTTTGTCATTCTTGGAAGCAATGTATTTCATGTTACTTTCAAAACATATGCCACTAAGGCTAGCCATTACTTTGAAAATTGAAACAGATAAATATGAGCAATACTTAATGTAAGGAAATATTAATTACCATGTATGACTTCACGAAAAAAAGAGAGGAGTATAATCAATGTTTTCCTGTTTCTTTATTTTCCAAGCTAAGTTTCGTACAGAGAGAATATTTAGTTTTATTAAAGGTTTTTTTTCTCGCCCTCATTTCATTTTGTATATGCTACGCTTGTTTGTACATCATCAACCCTTGTTTTGTGAAAAAAAAAGATGTTTGGTTATGTTATATCAATTATATATTGTGAAAGTATTTTTATGCATCCATTTTAATTTTCTTTGCTATGCGAACAAAAATCTTTGTATCGTAGGTTTTCTAATTTGTGATTGGAGGTTCATTCCATTGCTTTATCTAGAAGTTGATATTTCGTGGGGTGCAAAATTTCATGGTTTATATCAACTTTGAAATCCACCAAAAATTGACCATGACGAATATTTGTACTTCTACAGTATTTCTTATGGATGAATAACAGTGTATTTTATTTGCGAAAATCTCAGATATCCTGTCCATATGCACTAGTATGACTTGTAAGGCAAATTTTCACACCAAACATGCGTACAAGACAAAACAAATATAACTCCTTAAATGTAACTACCCGAGCTACTGTTAATTTAATTTCTGCATATGCGAGTAGAATGTCATGACTAATGGCCAATGTGAAAAGATTTTATTAATATTTCGTGGGAGCTACATATTTGTTTAATATTTTCCACATCTATACGTAAAACAATATTTTTACCATATTTGCCTAGATCAGCTTAGGTTTCGCTAATGTTGTAAACGTATCCTGCATACTTGTTTATGTATCAAGATGTATTCTCCTGAAGTTTCTGTCTCGTTAAAATCTCGTTTATGAATATTTTTTACACTTACGTTACGTAAGCAGTTTTCAAGAAATGAAAGAAAAAAATATTTTTTTACCAAATTTGAAATTTGATCTCGTTCAGAATTTAGCCTATTTTGGATAGTGGTAACAAAAGTCATTTTTTTTCAAGGAAAGTATGCACTTATTCATATGATTTATTTTCCAAGTTCCTAGAGATATAATTGTCCATGTTCTAAGCATATATAATTTTCAAACTATTTTAACAGTTTTGACTTTTGAGTTGATGAAAAATTTGAAAAAACTCGATATTTACAGTTTTTACGATGTCTCGAATTTGACCAAAATAGCAATATTTTCTGACAAAACTGTTTTATGTCATCATGAACCTATGATTTTCATTTTATCACGAACTTACAATCTGGAATTTTGACGGAAAAACCAATGAATTGTCAAATCTGTCAAAAGAGCATCCAATATGCAAGTTAAGTTAATGAATCTTTTATCTAAATGTACACAAAGTATGCTGAAGAAAATACATTCGAGGAAAAATGGCCATACCTTTTTTAGATTTATATGTCGAGAATGTACAGTGAAAAATTACATTTTCACACAGGTTTCTACTTTATTCATAAGGATTTAAAAACACAGGCAGATGAGTGATTGTTGTACATTTCATTTACACATATTTTATACAATTAAACATATTTTTATACAATATAATTATCTAATAACATACACAGAATGAAGGTTATCATGACTACTGTCACTCATAAATAAATCTTAATTCCGATCCCTCCATCTTCTTCCTGTACATTTTGTCAAATTGCTCATTTTGCGATACAGTAAAGTGATTCTTCCAGTCACCAATTACTCCTTCAAGGGAATGTGCAACGAGTATCAATATCTAGAGTTAAATTAAACACCATTTAAAAGGAATTTATTTGAGTATACACGTGACAAATTCGCTCAAAAACAAATAAAAGTCTAATATGTTTTTGAGTGACTTGGTCGCGTTCAAATTGCAATAAATTCCTTTTAAACAGTGTAAAATCCTTATAATTCTTTTAACTAAGTCTTGTAGTTAAGTGATTTTATTCCTCTCTATTGAACGCCGATTATAAGTATTTTTCATTTTGATTGTCTTGGTGTATGAATTTATAAGGTGAACTTAAATGAAGTTCGGTCAAAGTTGTCCATCGAAAAATAAACGACTTCATTTATTCCTAACGGAACTCACTGCAGGCAATCGTGTCAGCGACCTTCTTAATATGCAAACTATGCAAGAATTAGTGACATTTTAGGTTGTTATTTATTAAGTGTAAGTAAATGAAAAACAATTATTTCTAATACCTTCTGTCTAACCTCTTCGCACAATAAAAATTAAGCTAGTGGTCATCAGTTTGCATATTTATTTATTTTTTTGTTTACTACTTTCAAGGTTCATATTTGTAGATATTTGTATACTAAAAGTACCATTAGCTTTGGGAAAAAAATCATTGCCAAAGTAATGAAGGGATATGGACAAAAGAATATAATACCAATGTAAACTGTTGAATCAATCGTACGACAAATCGAATGTGGATATGGAGAATACGAATCACATAATGCTAAAGTTAATGTAGATTTGCTTTCTGTATATGGCCATTTCGAAAATTTATGTGACTTCAGTGCAGATCAAATCAAAACATTTGGAATCCATAAACCGAAATATGTGTAAAGCTGATAAAGAACAAATTACCGATAGAATCTTATAAAAAAAAAACAAAAATCAGCTAATTAAGTAATCAGTGGTAATACATAACAAAATACCGAGGTTACAGTGAATTTAGACAATTGATGTCTCCTCAGTGCAGACCAAATTCAAAGTAAATCGAGAAAATAAAAACCAGACAAAGGATCAGAACAAAAAAGTATATAGCAGTATCAGTGCTGTACATGTATAAATAGCAAGGATATAATGATGTATATCTGGACGATGATCTGAAAACATTTATAACAGTTGTTCACTTTAAATATAAAAACATTTATATATCCTTTGAGGCATTATAGATATGTCAGTGGCATTTTCAAATTTTTGATGATGAAATTTTCTTGATAATAAATGCATAAGTACATGTTCAAAATATTCATTGCTATTTTAATGGAAGCCCTCAAAGGACGCTTCATTATTTAAAAAAATTATATATGCCTGTTTTATGACGATGATATTTCTTATGACATTAATGTTGACTACAATCGTTTAATCGTTTAGAAATTTCAACAAATTAAGTTAAAACAAAAGTGCATAAGAATGAAAAGTAGGGTATTTAATTTTTGGGGTTAAAAAATCAAAAGCTTCATTACATGGCTTTTAATGACAACAGCAAGTGGATCTTTTTTACTTTTTAGAAAGTCAGTGAAAAGGGTATTTGATGTGTTTGACAAAAATCTGTCAAAATATGAAGTGTGAAAACCATTAGCTAACCAGATGTTTTTTTAATCACTTATGCCCCCCTCGAATAAAAAATATGAAGAAACATTCAGCATATTGAACAATAGTTTATGTGCTTCTGAAAATTAGTATGTAGTAATAAATTCTGGTATAAATAACAAAATACCGAGGTAACTGTGAATCTAGGTTCTGCATATGCGCATTTCGACAATTTATGTCTCATCAGTGCAGGTGAAATCGAACCATTTGGAAAACCATGAACTGAAATGTCTGTAAAAGCTGACAGAGAACCAATTTCCAATAGGATCTAAATAGGAAAGCAAAATTCAGCTAAGGACAGAGCTATGCAAGAGGGAGATACTCCTTATGTTTTAACAAAATTTTCGTAAATTTAGATATTGCAAATTTTCAAATAAGATTGGTTCTCGGGCCAGCACCGAAGTACTGGCTACTGGGTTGGTGAATACCCTCAGGGACTAACAGTCCACCAGCAGTGCCATCGGCTCAGTGGTAACAAATATCAAAATACCAATGTAACTGTGAATCCAGGTTCTGCACAAGTAAAATCATTACAAATGATCACTGTAATTGGGCACAAGCACAGAAGTCAACCAAATGTCCCTCTCTAATCATTATCCAAGAATCATCAAGAAAATCATTTTTTAACATTAATACTTAACTTATTGTGTTTCTGTCCTTCAGTGTTAATTTGATTCCATCAGGACTATTTTCATATATTTCATCAAAAGTGTTGGAATGTACAGAAAAGAAGAAAAAGATTACACCAGAAAATAAAAAAAAATATATATTTTTAGTAACATCCTTCACCACTGATATACAATAGAAAAAAGAACGGAAACGGGGAATGTGTCAAAGAGACAACGACCCAAAGGGGAGTAATAACAACCCAAAGCCACCATAAGATCTTCAATGAACGGTGAGAAAACCCCACACCCAACGGCAGGTCGGAGTCGGCCCCTGAACAAAGAGCAATCAAGTCCAGCGAAATAAACATCATCCAAGACTCCTATAGACATAAAGTAAAATGTATGTATATTGATACCTGTAAAAAGAAACTGAAAAATATTAAGAAACAGAGTAAACACAAGCTCAAGTCACCAAACTTTGTATGGCTGACTAAATAAATACACCTGTGAAAAACAAAGCACTGTCTGTTACTCAGCGAAGAATAAACAAAGTGTTAACGTTTTAAATGAAGAAAATATAAAGGATCTTTTTACAATAAATTCCATAGATATCAAGACACATTTTCTCATAAACGGGTTTAAATTTAATATGTATCTATATAATTTCATTTGTTTTTATAAATGTTGCCGGATAGTCACGTGCCAAGGTCAAGGTCACGAGGTCAAATATTATGGTACTAACTGAAAGGTCTTCCAACAAGGAATTAACATACAAAATATGAAAACCCTATCACTGACTATTTAAACGATATACTCAATGTTAAAGATTTTATGCAATTGTTCACATGCCAAGGTCAAAGCCACAAGGTCAAATATTCTGGTACAAGCTTAAACGTCTTGCAACAAGAAATGCATATAGAAAATATGAAAGCCATATCACTTACATTTTGTACCATTGAAAAGATATACCCATGTTTAAGTTTTTTTGTTGACAAACAAATAAACAGCCTGACAGACAGACCAAAAACTATATGCTCCAAAAATCTTCGATTCACTGTGGGGGTATAAAAATGTAGTACATGTGTATATGACATAATAAGTTTTACGTTCGTGTATGACATTATTCATTATCTTTAAAATGGAGAGTAGTCAGTGAAAAGAGTATTTCGTGTCGTTGACAAAAATCTGTGAAAGCTTAAACAGTAGATACTTTATCTAGAAATTTGGTATTTTACTAAATGAGGTTAGGTTCATGTATGACATCATCTGTCTGCTAATAGAGGTTGTCGTATGAAACAGGTATTTGTCTTTAATCAGTGCCTAGTGGGAGATCGTACATAAATAACAAAATACCGAAGTAACTGTTAATTTATTTTCTGCATATCCGCATTTCGACAATTTATGTCTCTTCAGTGAAGATTAAACAAAAACATTTGGAAATCCATTAACCGAGAAACGTGTAAAAGCTGATAGAGGACAAACTACCAAAGGATCTTAATTGATTTCACATCAAGATTTTAATTTCACATTACTCACCTTTTCTATACATTTTTGTTTGTCCAAACTTGTTAAACTTAGAAGTATCGTCATCTTTATTATCTTTCATTTTCTGAAAGCTGCAAAGTTCCTCCAGATCCTTCAGAAAAGTTTCGTCCCTTTTAACGTTTAAAAACCCTGCTAACTTTGTAACTGTTGGAATGAAATTCTAAATGGAAAACATGTTCACATGGGCACAAATATTAACATAGGTTTTCATCTACATTCAGTTCGTAAACCACAAAAAACTATCAAACTTTCATTTTATTTGCTGCTAAACTATGCAAAAATTGATTAACAAGAAACTTGAAACATAGACATCTTTTTAATAATTTGCAATGTTTCTATTTCACAGATGAGAATAGATATCTTGGGATTGTTCCAGAGTTTATTACCGGACTTAAACACACCGACTGTGACAATACCTGATTTTTCACTGGCAGTTGAAGGGTGCCACGCATGGAGCTGATCATGCGTACCCTTCCGGAGCTCCTGATAATACCTCAAATTTGTAGGGGTTCACACTGCTACTGCTTTAGTTTTGTGGCGTTCTTGCTCATTTTTGTTTATTTGTTTTGTCTTTCTTATGCTCTGTCTCAACTCGTGTTGGATATGAATTGCCGTGATTTTTTATTTTTTGATTTTGGAATTCTCCCTTTCATTATTTTTGCTTCTGTATTCGTTTATATGTGTATTGTAGGAAACATTAGGACAATGTACACTAGCGTGAGTACACTTTGAACAAATATGGGGTTAATTATTAAAACACCCATGAACAAAGTATGTAGAAACCGGCAAAGAATGTTTTTTTTAGAAAACGATAGGCCTAATATCATAAAAAAAAATTCATATCAACATATCTGGAAAGTAGAGAACAACTTGTCCGTTATAAGTGGAAAATTAAATCGGTTTTGCTCCAAATACCATCTGCATGTGTAGTATGTCACTTTAGTCAAAATATATGTAAAGGTATTCTAACTGCCATCTTGGGCTGCTTTCGAAAACATAAAAATACATAATTGAAAATAGACCGCCAATGACGCAGTCGAACCCAAACACTATCATGACTGAGAGGTCTTTATTTGCACATCTGTTTTTTTATATATGAAAAAGTTTATATCTATTCGAAAAGTCTCTTCATTAAGAGGACAAACAGTTGGTTAAAGATATGAAGAATTTATTTCAAGCTATTAATTGCCAAAAAGTTGTTATCTTGTAAACATTTATAAATTCTGATTAACTTTTTTCCTTTCCCACTTATAATTTAATAATCATCTTTTGTAAAAAAAAATCTAATCACCCCTGACTTTCGGGTATAATAAGTAAAAAAAGGACAAGTTTTTGAGACCACTAGTTTCGAAGTCAAAATTTAAAGACCAAATTTGTCGTTGTTGCATAGGGATAAAGGGTAAAGATAACAGTAAACACATACAATGGCCGAAAATCACAAATGAAGGACGCAGGTCAAACGTAAGTAACATTAGGAACTGAGGATAGCTGCACTCAAGGCTAGAATGAACGGAAACAAAACAACATGTTAAAGAGTTGTAATTAGAAGTAACATCAGTAATACTTTAACAAAACAAACATCAGGCCTAAATGATCATTTAAAAGCAGGACCATAATAAGGTTAATGTTCCTAACTAAATCTCTCATGTGAAATGTGAATTTAAGAAATATGCCAGAGTTGTGGCACTCGGGAAGTCTTCATAATATAACATAAAATATATCATTTTATACAGCAAAATAACCACGGTTTACCACTTGGGAGTATTAATGGATAAGATCACAGACAAAACAATTCGACTATACGCCTGTATTTCCTCGTATATAACGTGGGTTATCCTAAACAAAGAGTGCAGCTGATACAGATAAGTCGATTGATGTTAGTTAGTAGAATTTCTCTTGTTTTCACAATAAAATTCTAAAAATCATACAAAACTTTGGCAAAGGTTTGACTGCTTTATATTTTAACCCTATCTGTCTATTAAAAATGATTCACGTAATATTTTGTTTGTAAAAGTAATGATATACATGTAGTTGCTTTGCAGTGCTTCAAAATGACTATTATACTTCGCTCTTTATAGAATTTCTGTACTGCAACCAATCAGTTGATATCGGTTCAAATTCCTTTATAAGTTGGTATACCAAATGGCACTTATTGTGCTCTTTTACTCGCAGACTTGTTTTTATATTCTTACGAGACTGAATTTCTTCAGGGACTCGTAAAAGATCATCAATAAAAGATGCTAGATCCTTCAACCTCACTTTAAAATATATTGACGATTTTCTTTTCATTAATAATGCATTTTGTGCAATATGGATCCTATTGATATATACTCAAGAACTAGAGGAAACGAAAAATATATCCTCTTGAACTAGGGGAAACGACAATAACCACTAGATCGACATGTTTTTGGACTTACATCTCGAATTTGACGAAGATGGTCATCTCAGTACTAAAATGTACGATTTTCAAAATTTTCATTTTCCCTAACATGGACAGCACCATTCCAGCTCCTCCTGCTTATGCAGTGTATGTTTCACAGTTGATTCGTTACGCGAGAGATAGCACAAATATAAAGACTTTCTTATTAGAGAAATTAGTTACTGCGTGACCGCCTTATTAATCAAGGTTTCAAAAAATTTCATCTTATACGATCATTAAAAAGTTCTTCAAAAGATTTCAGTCTCTTATGGAAAAATTTGAAGTTTCGGTCCAAACTCTGATTCAAGATTTTTATTTTTACTTAATGCTTGGGTTATCATATTTTTTAATTTTCTACAACATTTCAATAGCAATTGCTGTTGAGTTGCTACCGAACACTCCCCAAACGGAAAGGGGGATGGTGCGCCGTAAAAAATGTTTTACTTGCCATTTCTTTTGAAATGCCTGTACCAAGTCAGAACCATTAATAAAAATATTGCCCTTGACAATTTTTCTTGTGGTTTCCATCTCCTTTGTCTGTCTGCCTCATGGACATTTGCTCATGACAATTCTGTTTGGTAATTTCGTTAATACCCCAATTATATATTTATTCATTTTTCGGGAAATCATATCTAATGAAATGTGTCTCTCTATTATAGACAGTTACAAACATATAGTATTCCATTTAAATACTGTGTGCAATACATACCAGATTTAAGTCCTCATAATATACAAGGTGTATATTTGAACTATTTAGCTGTCTTTCCCATTCCTTAGTATAATTAAACCATCCGCCAAATATGTCCTTTTCTAAAAAAGATTAATAACGTTAAACGTGCATACTAAGTATTTATGTTGTGACTAAAGACTGTCTTTTCAAGATAATGATAATAAAAATTATTGGGCGGATCACGACAATAACTCAGAGAGTCGTTACGGGTTTCAAAAGCTTTAGATGTTGGATAGTTTGCTATGAGTATTACTTAAATACTGATCTTGATAGTGTACAGTGCTTTCCCTCATGAAAACATCACTTATTAGTGAATAATGAATCAACATTTCAATGGCATACTCCAGAAAAATAGGTGCGATCCGAACTTACTGTCAAAAAAGAACAGTTTAAATATAATGAGATAATTGGAAACTAACAAAAGACAAACAAAAAGTACATTAATACGGCAAAAAAAGAGAAAAATGTGGACACATAAATACAGATAGACTACACAAACCCAATAAAAAATCATGAGTGAGATCAGGGGCACTGGTAGAGTAAGCAATTCCTGTTTTTATAATGCACCGAATGAACACCATGGACGAAATTAAAAAGCTTGGCTAATATCAAGAGCACTGGTAGAGTAAGACTCTCTTGTTTTTTATTAGACAACCGCCTTAGTGATCAAAACAAATTCAGTTAATGAAGTCAAATCCAGGAAGGGGGAAACAACAACTTTAACAATTTAAAGCTGTTCGAGGTAACGATCTGCGGTTATTTTGGTAACAGATATCCCATAAGTGCTTTCAACCAGATATCACACAGAAAACATGTTTGTGGCAAACAAGAATTGTATGCTAAAAAAAACAATAGTAATCTCAAAAATGTTCCGAAACATGACCTGCTCCCTCAAATCAGCCTTCACTCTGAAAGTGCAAAGTCGTGTTGTCAGTTTTACACAAGCAAACACTAATTTTGCGAGAGGTCTAACTACATTTATGATAAAGATTAGAATATTTTTTAACATCGGAAAACAAATTCCAAAGCAAAAAGTACAATGAAGAGATTACATCGAGGGATGCAATAAGATCTCTACAAACCAAGTTAACATATATAATCAAAGTCTTAATACAAAATACAAATAGATTTGTAATTGCAAGCAATATCCAATGTAATCCCTTAAAGCCAATTCTATCTCATTCGCAGCCTCAAAATCTACCTAGAAATTAATTTTCATCGAAATCTGTCAAAGTTGAAATTTTTAGCGCATTTCATCAACCATCTTGGAATTGGCAGACATTTTGCAATTTGTTTTCCGCATTAATTCCTTTCCTCATCTTACTGAAACTTTATTCAAAATATGAACAAATTGTGCAAAGCAGTTCCCGAGATATTAAATCTTTGATTTCTGAACGTGAAATTGCAGCCATCTTGGAAATGGCGGCCATTTTGAAACTTTTAAACGCATTTACATAACATATAACTTCAAATGGTGGTCTTACTTAGTGCCAAGTTGGAACTCATTTCCTTTAACCATTTAAAAATAATCCATCGGACAAAAAGAAAAGGAATAATCAGAAGAACTGTAGAATAACAACATGTCACACCGATTATGCCTGGGGTGACATAATAACCATGGTAAGGATGTAAAAATGTGTGTGACAAAATTTTACATGTAACTGTCCTATAATGGGCTTCTGAAGCCATTAAAGTGTTAGGGGGCAAGATATTTACCATGAAAAAAGGTAAGGTTTGACAAATCTGCAGTCAACAATTCCACTTGGTTACAGAATTAAGTTGACAACGTACGAGTGGTAATAAAGTCGCTATACATATACATGTAGGATGCACTATATTTTTACAAAACCAAGAAATCTATAAAGTTAATGTATATTACTACTAAAACGGAATAGTTAATCGAGACGTTTTCTACAAAAGTGTGCAAATGACATGTCTATTTATTTCAAGATAAATGAAATTATATTACATGTAGCAAGAAAACATTCAGAGTAATAATAACGATATAAGTTGGCATATCACCAGCCCAGTAGTCAGTAATTCGGTGCTGACCCGAAAGCTGATAATTTTTGGAACCTTACAATATTTAAATTTTGTTGAAAACTAAGGAGTATATCCCTCATGCAAATCTCTCTCCTTAGCTGATTATGACTTTACATTTAGATCATATTGGTTATTTTCTCTATCAGTTTTCAAACATCTTTGAGTTTAATTATGGTGTTCCAAACTTTTAGATTTTATCTACGCTGAAGAGATATAAGTTGTCGAAATGCTCATTTGCAGAAAGGAAACTCACAGTAACTTTGGTATTAAGTTATTGAAAAGTCCACATAACTGAATGATTTGTATACCATATATATTTATTATTAGTTAAAAGATAAATTTGTTAATAAAATTTTGAAAATTTCTACTCAAGGGATTAACGTGAAAAAATTAAAGCAAAAAGTCAATAAAATAAAAAAGCATTGAAATAAGAGGTGTCATATATAAACATTTAACAGTTGATATAAAAAAAAAACTAGGAATCTACTTTAAAACTCGTTTTTTCCATGTCTTTGTACTTCGATTTTTGTAAATTCCTTCTGTATTCTACTGCCGTTGTTTGCTTATCAAAGCGTCAATGTAAGGAATTTTGTATTTGAAGAATTATCCGACTTTACCATAAATTTGAGTAAAATAATTCCAATAATATTTTACGAAAGGACATGGAGTAAATGAACATGAGACCATAACACATATGTTAACTCCAACTACAATAATTTTAATGGGCTGTATGGCCATTTCGGAAATTAATTCCTCATCAGCAGCAC
>MJUU01040502.1:317564-378601 GCA_002080025.1 Modiolus philippinarum
ATTTCGGAAATTAATTCCTCATCAGCAGCACTAGAACCCAAACTAAGGAAATCCATAATTTCAAAAAATAATGAAATGCATAAAACCATACGAAATCCGAATAATCAGTAATATTAAATATAGCTATGGACAAAACTACGATGGAGGGAGTTAATCCTTCGGTTTTAGAATTTACATAAATTTAAATATGAAAATTGGCAGCAAAGGAATCCATGTATTAATTTGCAACTGATTGCTTGACTTTGCAATATAATACAACATTATACACTGCAAAGACATGTAATGTCTAATTGACTTAATTCTTTCACATTTCATTACATATCGGTATACTTAGCTTCTATTAACTTCAGCAAATCTAATGTTTTGCAGAGAAACGATAATGTTGAATAAACGACACATACCTTTCAATATATACTCTTCATAAAAAGATGACCAAGGGTAATCTAGAGGAAACGCCTCGGACTTTCCCAAAGCAAAATGAAAAAGGGAGACTAGTCTGTCTTTAGGATTCCGCAGGATGAAGATTATTTTGTACTTCTCTTCCTTGTGTTTCTTGGGAATTAAACTAAACGGGGCATGCGTGCTCAATATCCGTGGATCTTCCCTTTTTTCAAGATCATTTTTATCAACCAAGTCTAAAGTGCTATTAGCAACATTGAAAGTTGAGTATTCTAACTTTCCAGACATAAGCATTGATATAATGTCAAAGATCCAGTGATTTCCTGTAATTAAATAGGCAGAGAAATGCCTTACACATGTAAGTCAACAAAATGCTTATATCTGCTATAAACAATGTATAAATTTAAATATATATATTTGCTGAAATCGCAACCATGTACATTTTTTTTTTGTAATTGTGGCAGTACGAAATCAGTCTACATAGCTTGTTTTATTCGTTTAACTTAGCACATGGTGTAGTTTTTATCAAAGTACTACTTTGAAAATGTGTAAACTTTTCTAGTGGTCCTATATGTTAAAAGTGTGCAAATAGAAATTCTACAATGTTAGAATATTTACATATGTTGTTGTTAAATCTAATTGTAATATTCCTAAATCATATGTCAATGTTGATGTGTTTTGGATTTCACTTGCATTGAGTGTTGTTTTTAATTTGAATTTATCCTTTAAGTCATATATAACTTTTTTATATTCTAACGTTACAAGAGTAAAATAAAAGACAAAACTTATGAGACATTAATAGTCGACATATGATTGTGTATTTAATTCTGCATATAATCCATTCCTTACATTGGTGAATACCACTGCTCATTGACTCTGCTGTGCGCATGGCTTAGTAGCTGACAGATTACTAATTGCCTGGCTTTGATATCAAAATTATATAATTTTTGAAACTGAGAAATATCTCTCTATCCATAGTAGTAATATTAGCCGATTTTTCGATATCATGTTTATTGTTTTGTTATTACTTGTACTTGTGTTTTGTCTTTGATTATTTTGATTGGTTGCTTGTATTCTTTTCATTACTTTTTTTTGTATAGTTGATATTTTTCAATAATTGATAGATATTTTTTTTTCTAACTGCGTACCCGATTTCATGGATCCGCAGACCAAAATGTCAGTTGATCGTGACGGGAACATTTTCATGAATTCCAAACCTTGTTTTGGGTCATCTCTGTACCGTGGACAAGCAGCTGGTAGGTACATTCCATTATATAGTATAGTGTTGTTTCTGTAAAAATAGGTATCAAATTGAATATTTTTGCGTGGTCGACATAGGAAGGTGAACCGTGGCTAGATCTCGTCATTACACTAAATTAGGCATTGAACCTTTTTTTCTGACCTTACAGATAAAAGAATAGAGCAGAACCACACCAGTTCCCTTTTAATACGTGTTTTGCATGACCGTAGATGTATGATAAACATGAGACTAAGATACCAATCTCGGTCTCACTCTTTACAGTGTTAGAGTGAATGGGGTTTTCTTGGAATTGTGTTCTCTGATTGATTTATAATTCTATATAATAAGCTATCTGCGCTTTCTTGTACTTTATTGTTGTCTGCATTTAACAAAACTGGGTGACCATAGTCGTTGTGTCTACTGCAATCATTTTGAAATATTTTTTTTTCCTTTGAAACTAAACCAATTGGAACTAGACTTTATTATAGATAGCTGCAAGCAAGAAACATATTTTAACATTGTATACCTTTGAAAGCCTTTCCAAGGTCTCCTCCTTTCAGAACTTCTAACCAAGGGGCAATTTGAACCATATTTTAACTCTGGCTCCTTTATCATAGACTTTCTATATTGGACAGGATCCAGGTGAGCGTAACAGTCTTGTTTGTTCAAATTTGATTGGTTAAACATGAATCATCAAAACCACTTCTCGTTTTGTCCATATTAAACCAATATGCATTGTTTCACAAAATAATTGGTGTATTGAATTTAATTAGATTCAGACAGTTCTCAAAAATATTTTTTCTGTGCTATTTAATATAATAAATAATATTTTCTGTCATACATGTAACTGCAATTTCAAATTCCATCAATGTATGCTAAAATTCCTCTTGCGTTTTCTTTTGCTAAATTCTTGTATTTTTTCGTTTAGAACCTTGTTCATGGACCGACCATTAACTTCAAAAGGGTTGTTCTAAATATTTTTTGGAAAAAAAACCATAGCTCCCTCCCATTAAAGTGAAATGGTTGGTCCCTTCATTTTCTTGGATATTGGTAAACAAACGTAGCATGAAATAGATTGTTTCCATGATTATGTCCTCCAGTGGTCTTGTTTTTACTCTTTCTACTACATTAGCAACATTTGTTGTTGTATCGACATTTAACTAAACTTGACTTTTTAATACAGGATTAACATCAAACCAGAATTAAATAATCATACATTTATACCATATAATTGAGCTTGTTGTTCCATTTTTTGACGTACTACAAAATAACATCTAGAGCACTTTTTCTTGTGCCGTTCGCTTGTTTTATTTTCGCTTTATTGTTGTCCTAAACCGGGTTTGGCTTTACTACTGGAGTTGACATATTCAACACGGAGTGTGTCTTATGAAAAGCAGAGGACGCTTACTCTACCAGTGCACCTGATCTCACTCATGTTTTTTATTTTGGTTCATCTGTATGTGTGTTTTCATTTTTCTTTTTTTTGTCCCATACTGATGTGGTGTCCTTGTTTCTTGATATTTCCGATGTTGCCTTTGTCCCTGGATTGTTTGTTTTCTGATTAACTATAACATTTTAACGATGTAATGAACACAATAAGCATTCAGGATAAGTATTTTCTGTGTCACTAAATAAGCTATATTCTTTTCTCTAAACTACCAGTATATAAGCAAAATAAGTTTCAAAATTATACAAGTATTGGTATTAGTGTCGAAGTGTGGTACCTTTGACTTCTCAATGTAAAAAATGGATGACAGGAAACACCTACCATGGTTGAAAATTATAATTACATGCCACAATCTACCACGGAACTACACATGAAGAACACGAATAAGACAAAAGACAAACGTAGACAACGATAGGAACTCGGGACAGCCGGACTTGGTACCGGCACTAGCAAAAGCCAGCGGTAGGGTAGAACCGGTTTATGGGTATCCAAACATTCCCCTTATCTGTCCCACTTCCCTATAGTATAATAAAAATACAAATAAAACCGAAAATAGGTAGACTACTAACTCCATGACCACAATCTTGAAAGGAAAGAATAAAAACAATACGTAATTTTGAAAGATGGGTCAAGGGGTGCTCGCCGCTAAACTGCCGGCTAGCTCAAGACATTATTAAGCTACTGATGTATATGCTTGTAGAGCGTGTATATATTGTGATAAATTCAACCATTTTTTTTTCAAGTTAATATGTAAATTTAAGCGAGTTTGTTATAGAAAATATCTGTCGAATGTATACAGTAATGATATGTGTCAATACCTAAAAATAACTGTTATACTAGACAACTGAAATATAGAATTAAATACAAACAAATAAGTTGTAAGTTAAGAAATACTTTACTTACGGTAACACCGTGGGATGAGCCATTTTATTATTACGTAATGTGACACATATTCGTCGCAGACGTTGGTAATAGAGTAGATGCAGACTAGTCTAATATAGGTCAAATTTAATGGTACATTAAATTTATTGAACAAATTATGGCACTCCTGAACCACATTAATTTTACAAAAAGATACGGGTTAATACTTATGTTAACTTCTCGAATATATCATGTATATTTAGCGTTCTTTTTGCTGTGGCGAAGTACACTTTTTGTAAAAGGTTTATATTTCCATGACAGCAATTTTCCAGTTTACTGGCACTTGAAAGCTGTCGTGAGGATCAGTCACTTAAACGGTTGTCAAAACGATCAAGTCCCATGACGATGTGCGATATAATTTGGCGATAATGGTCAAATTAAGTAAACTAAACATACGACTATTGATTGCTGTAAAAGTTGTAAACTTGGCTGCCGTTGGGTGTGGGGTTTTCTCACCATTCATTGAAGATCTTATGGTGGCTTTGAGTTGCTATTACTCCCCTTTGGGTCGTTGTCTCTTTGACACATTCCCCGTTTCCCTTCTTTTTTCTATTGGCTGCTTTACCGCATGCTAAATGAAAAACAGCCAATCAAAGATTGCGATCCCCCCGCTACCCCTTTTTTGGACCCCCTCCCCTTGTAAAAAAGACAAGTGTTTTTGAAACTTAATTAATCATCGTAACTGTAAAACACCAAAACGATATGGTTGCAAGGTAGAATTCCAAAAAATAATGGGTCTTTGAGAGTTTCAGGAACTTTACCAAAATTAAAATCAAAGATTTTTGCAACCTGGCTGTTGAAAATCATCATTTTACTGTAAGGAATTGAAAGAGATATGGTTGCTAGGTAGAATTCCAAAAAATAATGAGTCTTTGAGAGTTTCAGGAAATTTACCAAACTAAGAATCAAAAATTTTTGCAATCTGACAATAGAAAATGATCACTGATACTATAAGGCATCAAAAAAGATATGGTTGCTAGGTGAAATTCCAAAAAGAAATCCGTCTTTGAGAGTTTCAGAAAATTTACCAAAATTAGAATCAGTCTTTTGCACTGTGATTATTGAAAATGATCTACAGTATTGTAAGATTTGAAAAAAAGTTATGGTTGCTAGGTAGAATTCCAAAAAATAGTAGGTCTTTGAGAGTTTCAGGAAATTTACCATAATTAGAATCGAAGATTTTTGCAATCTGACTATTGAAAATCATCATTGAAATTATAAGGCATTAAAAAGATATGGTTGCTAGGTAAAATTCCAAAAAGTAATTGGTCTTTGAGAGTTTCAGGAAATTTACCAAAATTAGAATCAGTGATTCTTGCAACCTGACAGTTGAAATTCATCCTTATAACTCTAAATAATTGAAAAAGATATGGTTGCTAGGTAGAATTCAAACAAATAATGGGTCTTTGAGAGTTTCAGGAACTTTACCAAAATAAGAATAAAAGTTTTTTGCAATCTGACCATTGAAAATGATTATTAAATCTAAAAGGCATAAAAAAAGATATGGTTGCTAGGTAAAATTCCAAAAAATAATTGGTCTTTGAGAGTTTCAGGAAATTTACCAAAATTAGAATCATATTTTTGGAATCCTAGTATTCATATTAGCTATTGACATTAAAATATTGCTTAGTTATAAAACTTCATGTTGAAATTTCAAAAATTATTAGTCTTTGACATTTTCAGGAAATTTACCAAATTTGGCACCGGGGTCTAACTTCCAAAAGCTTAGAATGTATTCAAAGAGCAATTCCAATAATTCCTCATGAAAATATAAAACACAAAATCGAAATTATACATAGAGTTTCAGTCGTTCTGATGAGTACTAATTGTTTAACATTTTTTGGCCCCTTAAGGGCATGCCCAGGGGTCATACCAAAAGTCCGCTATCATCAGTAAATGAGATGCATATAATCGAACTTGCATACAAAGTTTCAGCTTCCAAACATGAATACTTCAGAAGATTTCGCTTAATACTGGATATCTCGAAATACATTTTCGCTCATTTTTCCCCCTTAGGGCAAATTTCAAAATTCCGAAACCTTCGGCACAGACAACTTTTATAGTGTTACTTAGGGACCGACCATTTAACTTGAAAGGGGGGGGGGGCTATGGTTTTTTTCTAAAAAAATATTTTGGATCTGATTTTATGTGAAAAAAATATTTTGGCTGCCAAAATGATGAAAAAAAATTTTCTGAATGAGGTTTTCTGCCAAAAAAAATAATGTTAATTTTGAAAAAAAAATATTTTGTTGATACGCGTGCAAAAAATAAATAATTTGTTTCGCGCGAAGCGCGAAAAAAATTTTCTGTCCAGAAAAAAAAACCATAACCCCCCCCCTTCAGGTTAAATGGTCGGTCCCTTATACCCATAATACAAGGTTTCTGCGATTTAAAGTGTAAGAGGAGTTCCAGCGGAATCGATTTTTTCGTTTTTTGGACCCCCTAGAGGCCATGCCCTGAGGGGTCATACCAAAGTTCCGACACCCTCTGTGAAGTTGCTACATAATATGTGAGTCAATATCCGAGTTTCAACTTTCAAGCCAAAATAGCCTTCGAAATTTCTTCAATTTTTGGATATCGCGAAAATTCGTTTTCGCCCATAATTTGCCCCTAGGGCGTTTGACCTAAATTCCGAATCCACAGTGCGCTACTACTGATCATACTCTAGTATGGTGCCGAGTTTCAAATTTGTATCTCTTATAGTTCCAGAGCTATCGGGGAGCATTACAAACGCACGTACGTACATACGGACGGACTGCATTACATAATCCCCACGCTTTCGCTAAGCGGGGGATAATTAGAATATCCGCCATACACAACCAGAAAATCAATAATCTTGATAACGTAGTGCTTGACGTTGACCAAAGCCATATATGAAAGCGTACATATCAGAGTTGTACTTGTACTTGAGAGAATATCTCACATGGGAACACTATTTTTTTGTAATATCCAAATTTTAATTGTTTATACTGCCAACATATCATTGTTTTATTGTGCAGAGTCATCTTGCAATTGACTCGATGTGTACCCTGTTCCCTGTGGTTGTTTATATTCTGTGCTTGTCTTCTATGGGTCTTTTTGCCGGGCAACGGATGATAGCAATTGTAAGAGCACTTGGCCGTTTATTTCGTGTTTCATTACATCGAATGTTTAAAGAAAGAACCAGGCATTGGTAACCCCCAGGGCAATCCAACCTACACAGCTACTTCTCTGTCTAAGGAGGAGATATTACAGAACCATAAATCTGTTTTTCTTTCCTTTGGGATTTCAACCAAAGATGAAGACACTGATCTCCCTTCCTTGTACTAGGTCCCAAAATTACACGAATGCCCATAAACACAACGGTACATCGCTGGATCTGCAAAATGTTCCACAAAACCTCTTTCTAAGCTTTTAGCCTCTATTTTGACAGCCGTAAAAGAGGGCCTTCAAGAATAGTGTGATACTTGCTTTTCAAGAAGTGGTGTCAATGAAATGTGGATATAAAAAAACTCTAAAGATATGCTTGACATCCTAAAATTATGATCATTATCGCATTGTAACATCATTAAAACTTTTGACTTCTCCACACTTTATACTACCATTCCTCATGAACAACTGAAATCTCCACTGAAAAATATAATTCATAGATGTTTCTCTCTTAAGAACGGCGAACAAAGATATAAGTACATTGTCGTAGGCAGAGAACAAGCATACTTTGTGAAATACGACTCAGAATGACAGAAAAAATACACGGAGGAAGAAGTGATTAAAATGGTAGAGTTTCTGATTGACAATATATTTGTCCAGTTTGGAGGATTTGTTTTTCAACAGACCCTCGAAATTCAAATAAGCACAATTTGTGCACCTCTTTTAGCCGATCTGTTTCTCCACTCTTATGAGTCAGAATTCATTGAAGGGCTCCTTCAAAATAAAGACAAAAAGCCAGCCCAGTCCTTTAATTTCAACTTCCGTTATATAGATGGTATTTTATCACTAAACAGCCCTCGCTTTGGTGATTTTCTTCATTTTATTTATCCAAAAGAGCTTGAAATTAAGGATACTACAGATACTTACACATCGGCCTCGTTCCTTGCCCTTCATCTTGAAATTGACAACAGAGGTACATTACAAACTAGGTTGTATGACAAACGCGATGACTTCACTTTTCCAATAGTCATGTTACCTTTTCTTTGTGGCAACATTCCAAAAGCACCAGCATGTGGAGTTAACATCTCACAACCCATTCGCTACTTAAGGGCTTGTGGTCGTTACAGTGACTTCATTGTTAGAGCCCAGCTGCTTACAAATAAACTACTTAAGCAAGGGTACGTTACCAACAACTTAAAGTCATCATTTCAGAAGTTTTACGGCCGACATCGCGATCTTGTGGATCGTCACGGGATATCTGTTTCCCAGATGACTCTACAACTAAAGTTTGTTTTTCCTCTATCGGATTTGACTTTTTACTACCGGAGTTGACATGTTAAACACGGCGAGTGTCTTATAAGAAGCAGGAGATGCTAACTCTACCGGTACCCCTGATCTCACCCATGGTTTGTATTGGGTTCGTGTTGTTCATCTGTATGCGTGTCTTCATTTTTCTTTTTTGTCCCGTACTCAAGTGGTGTCCTTGTTTCTTAGTGTTTCCGATGTTGCCATTTGTCCATGGATTGTTTGTGTTTTTGACTCACTTACCTTGTTGACAACCCCGCATCCATGACGAAAGGGATACTTGTCTCTTGTTTTCATTATTGTTTTTCTGGTGCAGTTTGCTTGTAAATTGTGGCATGTGATTGTAGTTCCTGGCCATTGTAGGTGTTTGCTGTTTTCCTGTTTTTGTAATACATGGGTAAATATGCAGTGCTCGACAAACAGCAATGAATTCTGCTTAAATCGGTGCTAGGGGCCTTCATTAACTTAGTATGTGGTATTAGCATAGCTCATTGTTGAAGGCCTCACGATGACTTCAAGATGAAGAACAACAATAAAAGCATTGTTCAATTCCTTGATTTAATCATTATTCGTAAAGAATTTGTCTCTTTTGCATTTACTCCATATCCCTCATTGTTAATTTTACATATCAGACAACATTCACAAACATGCAGATGGGCAGGATAAATAAACATGGGAAATAAACATATAATTAACAGTAATTTCAGCCCGAAATTTACACATTCAGATAAAAATAAGAAACACAACTGTACTTGAAAGTTGTATAAAAAAGTCTTTTTGCTGGTTCCATCTTTATACAACATGAAAAATCTATAAATCATTCGGTTGTGTATTAATCGCGTTGCAACTAAGATGATTATTTAGATAGTGTTGATGCAGAGCATTTAAGTTGCAGTATCCTCATTAAAGGGGCCCTGTCTATCAATATCGTATGTTACCGGCCCTTTGGAGAAAATGCGAACGGAATGTTTTCAGATTTCAATACATTAAATAATTTGTATGCGAGCGGAGCTCGCAATTATGGTATCGTGTATAGAAATAAGAAAATAATCAAAATATAGAAAGATGAATATATATGATCATTCTGAAAATTTTCGTCCAGGGAGTAAAACTAAATTTACTTCCCGTTCCGGTTAAGTGGTCATGCGCGCACACGAAAAAACGAAGGTTCGGGAATACATTTCAAAAAGATTTCTGTCACTTTTCAATAAAATATTTGAATAAATAGACGATGAAGTTTTTTGGTAGCAACTCTTTGTTTACTTATTTTCCACACTTCGTATCTAAGGAAATACACAAACATAGATGACGTCAGGAAAAAGGGAGCTTCTTCCCAGCAAAGTTGACAACATATGACGTTTTACACCTGTCATTCAATTATGACGTCATAAAGGAGAAGCTGTAAAAGTACTGTTCCGGCCCGACTATTAAATCTTGCCCGTATATATATGGCCGATTGTTTTATCTAAAAAGGCAAAAGAGTGTGAAATGTTCAACAAATTAATTTTGTAAGGCAAGGTGGGAGTGGCTGTAATTTTTTCGCTTTTTATCCAACTGTTCTAGGAGCAAAGCCAGAACCTTGAAAGGACGATTATTTATCTTTGCAACACGTTGCGCCATTTCGATGTCGGGTGTTGAAGTGTTTCTTAATCAGAAGACCAAAGCAGTTACAAAGATGGTAAATGGGTATCGGAAATTTGTGTTAAGGGCCATATCACGTCAATCGCCCATCGTCTCATTGTAAGCATAATACCCGCGGTGAGAAGGGTCGGATTGGGTATCATCCCGATATCCCGACTTTATTTTTTTCTAAATCCCGAAATCCCGAACCACAAAGGCACTTAAGAACTGGTGAAATCCTGATTCCTGTGATTTTTCCCTAAAATCCCGGGCTAAAATCATAAGATTCCCAAAATCCCGAACTTAAAAACTTCTTATCCCAGCACCCCGAAAAAGGGTCGCCGCTCTCCCCTTCCCTCATATCCGTCTTCAGTATCCAAAAAGAGAAGGATGCCATCGCAATACTGCAAGTTTTAATTGATGATATCTAACAAATACTTAATACGTTAGAGGACTTCGCCACTTGTGGCGGATCTATTCTAAATTCATACAAAGACTAATTGAAAAAAGACAGTTGGTATCCAATCCCTTTCGTTTCCCTTCAGTCCTTTTTAATTTAAGTAATAATAGTTTTATTCAGCAGGTAAAGCCTATTTTATAAGCCTCCTCCTTAAATACATGTACAAGATACAATTATACTTATTTCAACATACACAAAATATAATTTACAGGTAATAACATGACTATATAAGTGTAGGTAATAATTAGTTATTGGGGCAGACCTTTTTCGGGAAGTTGGGATTTGAAGTTTTAAGCTCGGGAAGTCGGGATTTCTATAAAATATAAGCCCGGGATTTCAAGAAATAAATGCACCAAGAACTAGTGATTTCATCATTTTTAAGTTCCTTTTTAAGTTTGGGGCGTCGGGATTAAAAAGAAAAAAGTCGGGATTCCGGGATAAGACGCCCTCCACCCACCCCGAATAGAAGCACCAGAAAAGTAATGATTTTTAGAATCAATACACATTTATGAACACAAAATTTCCTATGTTAAAGGTTGAATTTTGCTTGGAATCAGTAGTTTTGCGGAGCTACAAAGACAGGGGCTCACAATATACTTAGCAGATCTACAAGACTGATAGCAATTCAGACAAAAAACAACGCGTTCAGAGATGTTAGGGAGCAACCGTTTGATTTTTATGAGGATATGGGCAAGAAAGATACATGTAATCCTGGATATTTTTTTTCATGCAATCTTTGAGCCTGACGATTTTCTTTCTCACTGGATGCAATCCTAGCATTTTTTCGGTCAAAACCAGAAATTTTGCTTCATATATGTCATCCTGGTTATTTTTTATTTATTTATTTATTTTCTGCTTCCTCCTGTCCTGATAATTTTTTGACCAAATTTCTGATCCTGGATTTTTTTCCCTTTAAAATCAAATGGTCGCTCCCTTAGTGTACGGTGTACCCGGTCATTAATTTTCCAGTTGTTCAGGATTGAGCCCTTAGGATATATTGATTGAGCCCTTAGGATATATTCTAGTGATAAATACAGACGTTTTGAATATGTGATACAGTGCATGTATTTCATTCCGTATTCACACTATGACGTCACACCCTTTATCACATACCCTTTATGGCATGGCTTACCCTTTATCACACACCCTTTATCGCATGGCTAGCCCTGTATCATACGATTTTTCAATTTGACTTTTTAAAAAATTTGAGGGGGTAAAAAAAAATTTTTGAGGGGGTAAAAAAAATTTGTGGGGTAAAAAAAATTTGCGGACAGTAACAAAAATTTGTTTGGGGATGATTTTTTTTATGAGGATCAGTTAAAAAAAATCTGGCAAACCTTTTTCCTTTACATGGTAGATTTTATTCAAACCATCTCCTGTCCTTTCCGTCCATTTTGAAATTTTCTTCATACATGCATTTTCTTTTGCCAATTTTTGACAGTATTTTGGGGATTAAGTAGTCCTCTGTTTAAATATACGATAAACTGTATAATACATGGCAAAAGGCCCTCGGGCTGATATTGGTAACTCGGGATGATACCGCATTTGATACGGATTTTGCCATGTATTATTCCCTATTTATTGAACACTCCTCAATTTAACTTTCATCATGTATACCAATTAAAGAGACGGCTACTGTTCAACAATTAAGCAATAACAGTACATTATTTGAATACCCGAGGGCTTCAATCGTAGATTTGACGGTCAAGATGCAGTTTATAGGCGACGCGTAGCGGAGCACGGTCAAGATGCAGTTGATAGGCGACGCGTAGCGGAGCCTGTAAACGGATATTTTGACCGTCAAATCAAGATTGACGCCCTCGGGTATTCAATTAATGTACTGTTATTGCGATTCTAATGCAACAAATCAATTTCATGTTCTATTTTTAACTCGTGAATTTGTAACAATATTAGGAACCAGACTAAACAGGGAACCTACTTTGTTCAAGGTGTGAAGATGGTGGAATTGACGGTCAGTTTTGACCAATCAAAACATTCGTTATATAAATGTTGCATTAGAATTTTCAGCATAATGCCGCAAGTAACTTATACAGTGTACATCTACATGTATATTAAAAACTCTGAATATCTGAAAACAAAACATTACGAAGAGGGTGATAATTTCTACTTTCCAGAAGTGAACTATCCGAGTTTTTGCTCACCTATCTACATGTATATCCTAGGTGAGTTTTTGCCGTCACTTGGAGTCCATTCGTTCGTCTGTCTTAAACTTTTCATTTAAAAATCTACTCCTCTATGAAACCACTTGCAATTTGCCAATTGTAACCAAACTTGGTCATAATTGGCCTTGGGCGATTCTTTTTCAAAATTGTCCGCATTCCGTCCTCCATTCAATATGGCCGCCATTAACATTAGACCCATTTTGAAAACACATTTAAAGGAATTCTTCTCTGAACACAAATAAAGCCATGCATGATGTATCGTGTGGTGAACCAGTTGTTGACATAATATCTCAGATCCTGGTACCAACTATCTGGTTCCATATGCAAAATCTTATTCACTTTTACCAGAAGTCCTTCTTTCCGGATGGCATATGTATCTCGATCTAATCAACATCATAAACAGTCAAAGGTCTCTATAGACTGCTTCAAGTCCCAGATTCAGTCCACCAACATAAGACACTAGATCGACTGGTTATCGGTTGTGCGGGATTAATTAATACACAACCCATCTTTCGGATGGGATGCAGGTCCACGTGTTGGAAGAAATGCCACGCTTCCTGCACGTTAAAGAACCCTTGTAGCAAGCTCTTTTTGAGTGGTCCGTAGGTGATCGGCTACACGGCTAAATTCCCCGCCCATTTCGATTTCATCCTACTTTTCCAGTGGCAGTCAGAATTTCCTGTCCCATGACCCTTTCCATACCACAAAATGATTATTTATTAACAAACTTGTTCTCGTCTTGATATAGCTGAAATGTTGCTCAGTAGACGGTAAACAATATTCAATCAATCAATCGACTGGTTATCAGTTTTAACCGAACATGTACATATCTGTACATATTTCTGTACTTTAACTGTTCACAAGTCCTCGATCCTTGCAATATATGCGCCAGTACGAAAGTCCAAAAGAGTGGCCTGACCTCAACGGGAAGAAGAAGAGGAACCACTGCTACAAATGTCTTAAAAATCTTTTTTGTCGGCCCTCACTATGATTTATTATCGTTAAAAAGTTTCTATTTTACCAACGGGAGTAGAACTTTTTAAGCAGATCCAGCGTTTATAAAGAAACACATCGTCATTATCTGTTTGTGGAATAACTCGTGCTCCGAGCCCAGCTTTTTTGTACTTGAGGCTCCAGTCTCCAACACAAGTGCTCATGCAAGACTCCATCACTAGGGCTCCAGGCTCCAACACTAGGGCTCCGGGTTCAAACTGCAGGACATTCGAGGCACCAGGCTCTTAAAGAGCTGTGGAGCCCTCTCTATTACCCCAAACTTTGACAACACTGTACTTCATTCACAGTCCTCTTTATCATTTTTTTATTTTAGAATATTATATTCTCCCTTTCCCTCTTTTTGCTTCGATATTCATGTGCCGATGTAGTCAGCTCCGCTCGCATCTTCAGGTTGCGCCTGCTCATATTACAAATAATTTGCCATTGTCCTTGGACTGTTCGTTTTAGAATGACGGATCGAATCTCAATTACTTTATCGTTGGCTATTGCCGCTTCTTCCAAGAAGCGGCCTTAAGGAACTTTGATCCAACTTTCTGTTGGATCGTTAAGTTTCGGGTTAACTCGTAAAATGATTCTGTGCCAGTATGACTCTAATGGCTGCGTTTGCAATCGTCACGCTGACAAACGCTTCAACGATACTCGATTTTTAACAACATGCAAAAAACCGATCCGCGATTCCGACATCGTAACCAATTGCAACTTTATCAATTTATTCATGTTTTTTGAAGAAAGATGAAGTTCTCCTGATATACTGATGGTTTAGTTCTTCAGTCCTAACAGTTTACTACCGTTGTTTACGTTTGTCTTCTATCTTATTTGTGTTTTCCTGTGTATTTCCTTAGCAGATTGTGGCATGTAATTATAATTTTCAGGCATTGTAGTTGTTTTCATTACATGCAGTGCATTTAAATGTGTAATCATTCATTTATTTCGTGCTGAAGAACGGACGAGTGTATTTTCTCACAGGTAAAACACTCATTGTAATTTAGGAGTAAAAATACTGTTGATAAACTTTTTCTCAGTTTTTTATCTTAAACACATAAATCAGTTCTAACGCTATGTATGTCTAGAATTTATTAATAGTGAAAGTATATGGTTTAAAATTTCTATCGACAATTCTTTTCACAAACGAAATATTATTTGAAGGCATATATATTAACCACTTACGTAACATTTACCCTACAAAAATATGTGGATATTGGGAACTTCTTTTCAAAAATATAGACAATGTTTTGATTTAAAGAAAATAATTAAATGATGAAAAGAGGCAACCTTTTGTTTTTTTTTCTCGAAAAGCTTATACTTGTCTTTATCAAAATATTTGCCCTCAGTGTTTAACATTTTGTGTAGAATCATAGAATGATATGAAGTATAAAAACACGTTCATCAATCTTGTCAGGTAAGAAAATTATATTCTTTATATTTTGGTCGAATGTATCTAAATTATGAAACATATTTCTACATCGGTAGAAAGTGTACCTGGACAATTTATATTGTAGTTGTTGTGTGGTAAACTTTGAAATACTCACATTGTCAAATAGGTTTTTCATACATGTCATATTTGACTTGAGTGTATTTGCTATAGTCTATGTTTTTCACAAACAAAATTAAAATCAGGATTTTTATACACCTCACACGTTTGCTTTAGTCATTTGTACCAAAAATATATTGGAAATATAGATTTCAGAAGTGTAGCCAACCTAATTTTAGTGTTGCGAGCAATAATATAATAATATAACTAGAAAAACTGTGAGCAAAGCTCACTGATATATACCCCCCACTCCCCCATTTGATAATCAATTTAATTAAATTCTGAAATACTAGTATAAGATGCGAATCTACATTATGTCACAAATACTGTGTTAAAGTTTCATGAAAATCTATTCAGTGGTTCAACAGGAGTTGCAGATAAGAATAGGTACCTACTTGTAATGAAATGGCAAAGTCCATGTTTTGCTATGGGAAACCCCAAAAATCAATTAAATCAAATTCTGAAATAGGACGTGCACATCTACATTATGTCACAAGGACTGTGTTAATATTTCGTGAAAATCTATTTAGTGGTTCAGGAGTAGCGGATAAGAGATGGGTACCCCNTTGTAATGTAATGGCAAAGTCCATGTTTTGCTATGGGAAACCCCAAAAATCAATTAAATCAAATTCTGAAATAGGAGGTGCACATCTACATTATGTCACAAAGACTGTGTTAAAGTTTCGTGAAAATCGGATAAGAGATGGGTACCCCCTTGTTATGTAATGGCAAAGTCCATGTTTTGCTATGGGAAACTCCAAAAATCAATTAAATCAAATTCTGAAATAGGAGGTGCACATCTACATTTTGTCACAAAACTGTGTTAAGGTTTCATGAAAATCTATTCAGTGGTTTTGGAGTAGCGGATAAGGGATGGGTACCCCCTTGTAATGTAATGGCAAAGTCCATGTTTTGCTATGGGAAAACCCAAAAATCAATTTATTCAAATTCTGAAATAGGAGGTGCACATCTACATTATGTCACAAAGACTGTTAAAGTTTCATGAAAATCTATCAAGTGGTTCAGGAGGAGTAGCGGATAAGAGATGGTTACCCTCAGGTGTAACGGACGGACAGACGGAAAGACGGACGGAAGGACGGACGGACAACCATATCACTATATACCCCCCGACTTTTCAAGCGGGGGGGTATAATAATGTCCCTTTACTTGCATGTTTGTGGATAAATTACAGCACGTTTCAGTATTGCAGGGTACCATTTATCTTATATTTTTGTGGTTAAATAACTGCAACTGAAAGTATTGCCAGCATCGGTATGATATTGAGCAAAAGAATGCATATTTTCTAACATGTTTGTGCTTAAATTACTGTTAATTTCAGAACTTTGACTTCCTTTCAATAAATAGGGAAAAATTCTTCCTTTTCATACATGTTTATGGCTAAATTACTGCAAGATTCAGTATTGCAAACATCGATATAATATTGAGTAAAAATGCCCATTTTCTTGCATTTTTGTAGTTGAATTACTGCAAATTTCAGTATTGTGAGCATCGATATAATAATGAATAAAGAAAGTAACCCTTTATATATATGTTAGTTGTCAAATTGCCGCAAATTTCAGTACTGCTGTATTCCATTTAATATAGAAATGTCCCTTTTCATATATGTTTGTGGCTAAATTACTGCAAGTTGCAGTATGACGAATATTGAATATAAAATATCTTTTATGTTTGTCGTTGAATCATTGTTAATTCCAGTATTGCAGATATCAATATAATACAGAATAAAGAAAATGCCTCTTTATATTTATGATTGTGATTACATTATCAATTTCAAGGCATCAATATAATATCGAATAAAGAAAATGTTTATTTTCTTTAATGGTTTTGGTAAAATATGTTAAAGTTTCAGTATTGTAGGCATCGATTTAATATCAAATAAAAAATGTCAATTTTCTTTTATGTTCGTGGTTAAATAATTGCAAATTTCAGTATTGCAGGCATTCATATATATCCCGTCTTTAACTTACTACAAGGTATGAGCAGAAATCATTGTTGAAGGCCTCAAGGTGTCAAAATATGTACAGCATTTAAAATAGAACTATTAAAAACCTAACTTTCGATAAAACATTAACATTTCAATATTTTTGTTTAATATGACCGAACTGAAAATGTTTAACTGTCCAGGATATTTTAAGTTCAATTCAATATGGCACCGGAATCAATGTAGCAAGACAGACAGGGAAAACTAAAAGTATAAACACTAAGCCATCAACAGATAGAAGAGAAAACATGCAATTACATCACTATTATCTTGATCGAAAATTTATACATAAATCATCTCACACTGTAAACCATCGTTTAAGCCATAATAAAAATATCATAGATTCTCATTCACCTCCTGTCCCGATATATTGATTTTTGCCAAACTATAATTATATTCTTCAAAATTTATGATTTATGATAAATGATAAAAAAATAAAACGTGAAATCCATCAGCCCGTGCTGAAAAAGGATGGATAAAAAAATATAAGAACTTTTTCGATAATGGCCTTATAGAATAAAATCTGTAAAAGATGTTAAGAATCTATCACCCGGGGAAGTGCGAGACAGGAGAATCTCAGACACCCAAGTGTACGATTTCCAGTCTATGACGAAGCTTTCTGAGTCCCAGATGATTGAAATCTAATCCGAAGGTGTCTGAGATTCTCGTATCTCGCACTTCCACTGGTGTTTGATTTTATTATACCCCCGCTTGAAAAGTGGGGGGGTATATAGTGATGGGGGTGTCCGTCCGTCTTTCCGTCCGTCCGTTACACATGAGGGTACCCATGTCTTATCCGATACTCCTCCTGAACCACTGAATAGATTTTCATGAAACTTTAACACAGTCTTTATGACATAATGTAGATGTGCACCTCATATTTCAGAATTTGATTTGATTGATTTTTGGGGTTTCCCATATCCAAACATGGACGTTGCCATTACATTACATGTACACATGGGGGTACCCATCTCTTATCCGCTACTCCTCTTGAACCACTGAATAGATTTTCATGAAACTTTAAGACAGTGTTCATGACATAATGTAGATGTGCACCTCCTATTTCAGAATTTGATTTGATTGATTTTTGGGGTTTTCCGTAGCCAAACATGGACTGAGCCATTACATTTCTAGTTGGTACCCATCTCTTATCTGCTACTCCTCCTGAACCAGCGAAAAGATTTTCATGAAACTTTAACACAGTCTTTATGATATAACATAGATGTGCACCTCCTATTTTAGAATTTGATTTGATTGATTTTTGGGGTTTCCCATACCAAAACATGGACTTGGCCATTTCATTACAAGGGGGTACCCATTTCTTATCCGCTACTCCTCCTGAACCACTGAATACATTTTCATGAAACTTTAACACAGTGTTTATTACATAATGTAGATATGCACTTCCTATTTCAGAAATTGATTTGAATTGTTTTTAATTCCTGGAATCAAATGGGGATGCGGGGGGGGGTATTTATTAGTGAGCTTTGCTCACAGTTTTTCTAGTTTCTCTTTGCATTCACCCTAAAATATACTAAAATCCACACAAAAATATCGTCACCTTTACACAAGGCGTTAAGTCCCTTTTTGTAACTTCAAAAAATCAGAATGTATACCCGAGCGCGCCATATTTTAAAAGACGCTTTTCTCGTTTTTTCCTGTGAAATTTTACTTCAAATGATATAACAATGTTATAATACGTAGATTAAATACACTTATGACCACTAATGAGGACAGATGTAGACTACAGACCCTAATGTTCAAAACACGATATTTGCGGCTAACAGCACGTGATTTTTTTTGTCTTACACTAGTGTGAGACAAAGAAATCTCACACTGCTAAAGAAAAGAACTGTTGTGTTTCAAAAGTGAGAAAAATCAGTTTTCTAAAAGATAGATAATGCACTCCCACTTCAAGGAAAATGGTAAGAATGCACAAATCCAATGAAAAATTTTAAAGCGTTGAAGGCTAAAATAAAAAAAAAAGTTTTAAAAGTGGAAATGCAGTGAAACTTGATGCGACTTTTTCCTGCATCCAGATACATTATAAATGACCAATATCAAGGCTAGAGTACAAGTATATTGTGACTCAATTGAAATCTAATTAAAATGAATCTGTTGATTTGGGCGGGGCCTTCCTGAACTTACTTTGGACTACGTTATATCTAAATCGGGTTTTTACTATGCAGATCAACAATAAATAAAACAGGCAAATAAACATACTTTCATTTCTCTTCGTTATATCATGTTTTTAAATTGAATTTGTTACGCATAAATTGTGAAATACTGTGTTATTGTGACACAGTTACATTTTGACGTCACAAATTAACATATATAAGTACCTGAATTTTGAATTTCTTTAATAAATAATTTATTCTTTGAAACTACGCGTAGAATATTGCCTAAATAAACACCTTAATTGTGAAATTTCAATGAAATCAGTTAAGAAATGGTTTCAAAATATATTCTTAATGTAGTTGTTTTATGAATAACAGTATATGGGATAGAAATCTTGACATGCGAATACTTTTGTGTAAAATCTGGTAATTTATTTCTATAACGACCATTTAAAATAATTGCTTTTTGTGTTTCATACATATTTAATTACAGCAACATCTTTCCAAAAAAAAAAATAATATTTTGATGAATCAGTTATTTTGTAAAATCCCTAACAAGATTTTCAGGGATTTTACAAAAGTCCTGACAATTTCAGTAATTTAATATAATCACTAAAATGGTCAGTGGTTTTACAAATCACTAATTATTTCAGGGATTTGACAAAATTACTGGTTTTACAAATTCACTGTAACATATACAAATGTACATACTCTTAAATAATATAGTTATCCTTATTTTATAACAAAATAGAGGTTTACACAGGAGCAATCACTCATAAATAAATTTTAATTCCGATCCGTCCATCTTCTCCCTGAACAATTCGTCAAATTGTTCATTTTGTGAAACAGTAAAAAGATTCTTCCAGTCACCAATGACTCCTGCAAATGAATATACAGAGACTTGTACGTATTGTTAAATAATCTAAGCATACTGCTGACGTTAGAAAATTGCAATACACTTCTTAACTCGCTGACTTTGTTTTCATTGTCCGTAAACTTTCATATTTTTTAACTCTATGTTAGGTTTTAATGGTAAATATTTAAGAGTACAACTGTCGTCTGGTAACCAGCGTATCTTGGCCATCATTTCAAGTTTCACAAGTATCCAAAAAATATCCTAAATACACATGTACCGATTTCTTTGCATGTTTGAATGCGACAGTGTTATTTTTTAGTTACATTGAACGAATTATCTTTCAAACATTAATGATATAAATGCACAATAAATAAAATGAAAAGAAAGGGCAAATTCATTTTTTTTTCAAAGAATGTGAAACAGAGTTCAAGGCAATTAATAATCGTTTTGAAACTACACATTATACAGTGTAGTTGCAGGTTTGTTGACGGACATAAAAAACCTGTTTACTTATTGTGCTGACTAAAATACCAATTGCATTGCTTTTTTGACAAACAGATATATAATTTGTCTCCACAGAGGTAAAATACTTAATTGTTCTATCTAGAATACCACATTAAACATTTCAGCAAGATCTGCCATTTTCTCCTTAATTGTGGATAGAACTGCCAAAATTTTAGAGGAAAGCAGTTGCTAGTGAAGATGCAAATAAAAACTGCTTTCATTTTTGATAATTTGATCTGATTTACGAATTAATGTAGATTATGAAATATCATAATATCCGAAAAAAATACGGATATTGTGATATGTCTGTTGTTGCATTCATGATCTACTCCTCCTGCAAGATAGGATATCGTCTTAATATATCCAGGAACATAGCTAAAAATTATATATTTTACAGTCACAATTGACTATTACGTAGACATATTACCATTAATCCCAAAATACATAGTAAAAGAATGCTTAAATACATGTTTATATTGGTCGAAAATAATGTATACCCAATTGTTATGACTATAATACTGCTCCCGGTGATAAATGGTCGATTCCAATAACTAGAAATTTTCGAATTTACCCGATTAAATTGTTCTTTAAACTGTCTGGATTTGTTATTATCTTTGTTTATGTTTTAGAATTGCTGCATATATGCTGTAAATGAAAATATTTCTTTACTTTGGAAATAGATCTAGATGCAAACACGAAGCTTCAAGATGTCGATATTGAGGAAGGCGGCATGCAGTACGAACTCTTTCTTCATGATTGAAGAGATTTGATTTTGTTGTAGAATTACTCGGAATTTGGATTCAGTAACAGTTTGGTAATTTTCCTGAAACCTTAACATATCATCTTATATTCATAGCATGTATCCTTTGGGCCTGTTCCAGCCCATGCGCGAATATGTACCGTGCGCGTACGGTCCGGACCATACGCGTATTGTTTCAAAATACGTATACGGTCGTACCGTACGCGTACGGTCGGAGTAATATAATGCAAATATTAATTATATGATTTATTATCTAACTGAGCAAATGCAGAGACACAAATTCCCATTTTATATGTTTTATATGTGATTTCTTCTAACAATTGTTTTGTTAATACTCTGTTTACTGGTAAACTTGTGAAATTGTCTTGGGAAAACAAATTCATATTTGGAATATATACTGAATACAGACCGGTAAGTGCGGAACTTATGACTTTTAGTGGCCTTTTTTTAATAAACCTTATTTGAGTTCAGTAAACAAAAGCCACAGACAAACAGCATACTACAGACGTACCTCTTATTGACAACTCATGAAAATATGTAGAGTTGATGATATATATTGAGTCATCAAAATGTAGAAATTGCTAAAAGGACCAGTTCTTCTCTTTCTAGAAACGTTGTAACGGAGCATGTCAAAACAAATCGTAATAATGGTTTCAGGTTGCAGTAATGTCACCCAGACCGATCATGTAAGAATGTACAAGGGGGTTAATACAAAAGCTTGGAACCTTTCCCTAATTTATTTCACAGTTGTTTTTGGCAATTCCTGATAACCGATTTTTATTGTTTTCTTATTGTACATGTGTGAAATATATTTCATTATCTAAAATATTCGAAATTAAAGAAATTTCTTGAGTTTCCCATACGGTCTGACTCGATCCAGACCGTATGAGTATACGCATACGGTCCGTCTATACGCGTATGGTCCGACCGTAAGCGTACGGTCCGACCATATGACTATACGCATATGGTCCGGACCTTAGGCATACGGTCCAAATACGCGTATGGTCTGGAAAAGGTCCAAAATATTTCTTAAAACTTAGAACCATTCAAAAAATTAGATTTCAATTTTGATACATACATTTCCAGAAACTCTCAAAGATCAATGATGGGTTTGGGATTTTACTGAGTAAATTTTTAAACAAATATTCAATCATATATGATTTCTATATCGGTTTTGGATGGGTTGCAATTGGGCCGATTTTCGACCCACGATGAATACAATAATTTATGTTTAAAAACTGCGCATGTGCAAGTCATCTGACTGTACTTAGAAAACAGATGCAAAACATCAAGCTAGAATATGGAAGGTGAACGAAAAGTTTTGGAAAGTTGCCAAAATGTTTTGCATTTCTTTTGTTTTATTTGTTTGTAACTGTATATGCATCTAAGATATAATATATCGTCCAATTTCGAAACCAAAAAAGCAAAGGATAGGTAAATTAACTAGGAAAAGTCTATTGTCAAAAATATTAAAATGTTTTTTTTTATTTTATAGTCCATTTGGTGGCTATAAAAATAGAGAAAAAAAAATAATTAGAAATAAACGAAAAATTAGAGATGTGTTTGGTGAAGCATTTCTTAATAAAGAAGTCAATACATAACTGAAATACATATTTATGATATTTTCCCCTCAAAAATAAAGATTTTGTCCATCACTTGTAATAGTATTTTTTCAAGAATACAAGTATGGGAGTTTGCCATAGAACTAAACAGCCTGACCCGACCTTAACTGGCTATTGTTATACAAATTGTATCACATGGCACTTAAATACATGTGTGAATAACATTTGCATGTAAAGATAAACATTCTCATCACTTGATTGTTGTTTTCAAACAAAAGCCATTGGCCACTTGGAATCTAAATATGCCAGTGCTACTTTGTTTTTATCACATAAAGTTTACTGAGAAGAAATTTGGAGTACAAATTATAATTAAATTTAATAATAATTATACAAATGTATTTTTTTCTTGAAAAGATATTTTATCAGAGTTTTCCTTTAAAATTTATTTCAATGTTTTTATTCATTTCTATAATCAAATTTGCATAAAAAAATGGTTATGAATCTTTCGCTTCATGTCCTTCATATAAAGATGTACATTTTCATGCTGTCATATGACTAAGGTACATGTACATGTGTATTTAAAAGTTTATATGTACTTTAATATATCTTCCTTAGTGAACACTACTAATACAGTGTGACATTCTGATGTTACTTTCATCATGGTATTGATTTTACCTGAACAGGTAAGATATACTCATGACTTCCAAATTTGGTAAATAAAGTTTTATCTACATGCAACAAGTGGTCAGCTGACTTGTTGTTTATAAACACAAAGCACATGTTAGCTGTTGAAATAGATTTTGCTACTCCCACTATGGCATCGCAGAAAACAGACATCATTTTACCCTTCAGTGAAATGGACAACTTTTTTATTTGGAGAGAAAACCACTCGTAAAATTCAACCCTAATGTGTATGAAGTAGCCCTTTAAATAGACATAACTTAAAATAAGGAATATCAATGACCAGATTTTTAATTAATTTTTTCCCTAATTTCATAGACACAAAACAAGATGTTTTGTTGTTCAATTTGAATGCTATAAAGCCAGTTTGTATTATCATAAATAATGCTATATAACGAATATACCGAAGTTGCTGTTAATTTATTCTCTGCATATGCGCATTTCGACAACTGATGTCAAGCAGTGCAGATCAAGCCAAAACATTTGGAAGTCCATTAACGAAAAACGTATAAAAGCATCTAAATAGAAAGCCAAAATTCTGCTAAGAACAGAGTTAAACAATTAAACAAAATCTTGTAAAATTTAGATATTGCAAGTTTCAATAAAATTGGTTTTCGGGTCAGCACCAAGTACTGACTACTGGGTTGGTGAATACCATCGTGGACTAACCGTCCAACAACAGAGTCATCGGCCCAGTAGTAATAAATAACAAATATACCGAAGTTATATTAAAAGTAAGGGAAAACTATAATAAAATGAAATTATGATATAATATGTGAGTGCATAATGTGAACATGCCGCCAGCATGTAAAAGTGGAGATGATAATATAATCAAAAAGATAAAGCACTTGCTAAGAAAAAAAAACAGCAATATCCAGTCAATTCGGCTTAGACAGAAAAACTGTCGCTATCATCTGAGATCCAGTCAGCATCAGCAGCATTCGGGAAATGTTGAGAATGATTTGTCGGCAATGATGGTGTTGCTGGTCGGTGACGTTGGTATCCGAGGTACCATAAAACTGCGGCTATATATGCACAGCAACCCACTGTTCCTACACCAACTTTACATTGGAAATCCTAACCTGTAATAGAAGGTGGTTTTGTGCTAGAGTCATACAAAATCAATAGGCCATACTGTTTTGACGAAACATGTCTGGATTGAACTTTGGCCCGGAGAAGATGATCATCATGAAGGTGGACAGATATGTCGGACGGTCCATCAGCTGAGAGATGCCCCTGTATGTATGACCTTGCCTATTTCAGTTGGTACACCCAAAGTATAATTTCACGGTGATCTCCTTCTGCGATTTTTTGGAAGTCTGGAAGAAGTTCATTAGAGAAATTTTTACAAACAGCTCTTTTGGTAGCACGGTTTTCATTCTCAACACACCTTTGAAGATTGTTTTGGACAAGAATCGCATTTCAACTTCCATTATTTTTGGATCGTCAGGAGATTCTTGGATTAAAGGTGGACTGTATTTGTTGCATACCGCACAGACAATTCGCACGTAATCTCCGACAGACATCAACTGGCTGCTTGGCATGACTTGGTCAAGCGCTTTCCAAGTTTGATCCTGACGTTAGCATATTCCACAACCAATCTCACTTTGGTCACGAAACGTGAATGGTTTGCCTCTTCTGCTTTGTGCTTTTTTGTCCTTTCGGGAGAAGTTCTGACATTTCTTTTTTTTAATGCTAAAGATTCTAAAAGGTCGAGACAATCTCTGAAACATAGGTAAACAACAAACAGGTCATCTTATTGGAGCTATTCTCGTAACTGTTCAACATTGCTCTAAAGCATGTCGTTTTAGGGGGCATCGTTGTTTTTCCGTCGGCAAGATATGGTCCAAGAACACTTAAAATATAGCCGTCCGTTCCCACTTCCATTAATGGCTTTATCAGATGCCCATGCGTATGTCCCATGAAAGTGCTTTTGAAGCTGTAGTTTCCATAATTTAAGATGTATATGTATGTTCCATCGAGTACAAGGACTGCAACTGGTTTACCATCAGCCAGAATTCCCTGAATAAATGGTCAAGTGTTTCGATATTAAATCCTCTCTGGTAATTTGGTTGAAGCTAAGATTATTTGGTACAAAGTCCTCTATATATGCTTCCCGCGCACTCTTCGTCGCTTTTGAGACAACACTTTTATCTTTAATCTGGAACATAATACTGAGGACGTTGAGAGAATCGCCATTTCTTAGCTTAACAGGGGAAAGAGCAAGACTCGTCCTGACAGATCGGTTGGATGTGTTACGTAGAGATGTTAAAGTATCAGCAAAGGAAAAGAATTGGTCTTTTGTGATACCTGTAAGATTGTAGTAATGATCATCAGATAATACATCTGGGTCTTCAAAATCAATTCCTTGCGAATTCTTCTGGCATTTTGCTCTCATATCATTAAGCATAATTGTTAAATCCGTTCTGTTGAAGTTGGAGAGGTGAGAGACAGGATCTACTATGTTTTCTAAGTACTTTTTGATTGATGCCAGATTTACTCAGATATCGTCTACATGATTTGGCTCCAGGTGGTATCAATATTCCAACATCAACAAATACATTTGTTCTGATATCTGAGCTAATACCAACTAGATCGTTGGTTGAGTAGAAGAACTGACATTTATTAAGTGGCAAACTTGTCCTCGGCACAAATAATTTTGGTTTATAGGCGCCTCTCTGGCATGTTGGCTCGAGGAATTCCATTCTATAACTGTTAAAGGACAGGTATAGGCCAGTAACAAATATCAAGTAATTGCAATGAATAGTTTAAACATACGTCACACATATGTACAATAACATAAGACAACAGTATCGATGGATACAGTGATAAAAGAACTAAGATTAAGAAAAATTAATGACCCCTTCAATGGTTAAAATGTGATATTTTTGTTCAATGTAATATAAAACTACGAACATACACTCGTACCAACTTTATCTGGGAAAAATAGGGGATGTACATATAATATTCAACCTCAGTTGGTCAGCATGTGGTTTGAATTTTACTGAACTCTAAGATACAATAAATACCAAAGTTGCATGATAAACGGTAAATTTCGTAATGCTGTACATGTACACGTGTTTCAAGGAGTAACCTCTCATCAGCAGCATTAAAATCAAACAGTATGGAAAGCCATAATCCAAAAGAAGAAAAAAAAGAAGCACTCATTACCAAAAATATAAAAATAGAAGCAAAATCCAGTACCAAGGACATCTTCCGAGTGCCATATTTTTAAGGGGTTAGAATGTTGATAAAAACAGTATATTTATAATATTATTTCTATATATGAGTATAAGCATTTAAAACACCCGTACCATCATCGCTGAAAAGATAACACATGTTAACATATTAACACTAAGTGTGACTACATTTTTCTGTCTGTTTTTGCTTTATTAAAAAAAATAGATTATTTCTTAAAAAGGGCCACAATATTTAAACTAAAACAAAAAATACTTCGTTTTTATATTTTCCATGCATACATAATTTCTGTGTTTTCGCTGTCAAGGGTTAAAATAGATTTAGAGATTTTGGCCATATTTGATCAAAAGCTAGGCACAATTTTGCACTGAAAAATATATATTTTTTTAATTTTAACATAACTTGTATGAGGTACCAGGCTGACATTTTGTATGTAGGATCTCTAATATATATCTTATATATATTAAAAGTATGAAGCTGTTACCTCATGCAAGGCATAGTAAAAATGAGCTAAAGCACTATCGGTATCAAGCATTTGCCCATTGACGTAATGCTAATTTTGTTTCAGGGGGACAACAAAGATTTTTTCGAAAGTCTACCAAGACATGTCGTCCCTTATTAAGGTTTTGAAAAAAGATATAATATGCTTTGTTTCCATTGATTTATGCACTTTTTTTTACTTTTTGAGGTCATTCAGGGCTTGCTTTATGGTGTGAGGTTCCTCACTGTGTTGAAGACCGTACGGTAACCCCTAGATGTTTTGTTTTGGGTCGTTTTAACCTGGAGATGGGATTTTTGTCTCCTTGACATTTTCCACATTTCCTTTCTTTTTTCATATTTCAAATATACTAAAATGTCGAAGCTTTCTTGAAGAAAATATACTGACTGTCCCCTTTGGCCGATTAGCATCTTATCGCAACCCACCCTTTGAATATTTCGGAAAAAATGCACCACCTAAGGTCTACAAAAAATGTTTTCTGCATCATACAGGAAGTGCAGGTATCACTGTAATTTCTTACAGTCGTTTACTGAGCTTAAGTTTTTGTCTTGTGGTAAAAAAATCTAAAGTGGATAGTTACATTTGATTCAAACGCTCGTTATATGTACTTGGAGGTGTGTCTTTCGTCTTTTCTCTTTCAGTTACAAATGAATTTTTTGCTTGATCCAATCTTCGAGACATTTTTTTTTATTGCTCACCTTTTCTGTAAAGTGATGTTTGTCCAAATGCATTAAACTGAAAAGTATCATCCTCCTTGTTATTTTTCATTTTCTGAAAGCTGCAAAGATCTTTAACATTCTTCAGGAAAGACTCATCCCTTTTAACGTTTAAGAACTCCGCTAACTTTGTAACTGTTGGAATGAAATGCTAAAAGGTAAATAGACCTTATATATTGCATCAACTTAAATCAATGTATCTGCCAAGCACAAAACCGAGCTACACAGTGCCTCTTCCTCTGTATTTGATAAAAAAAAATACATTACGCTATGAAATTTGGAACATAATTACACCTTATGTAAGTAAGGTGCATTCTGACTGGTTAATGGCCATTGCATTTTTTTGCAAATAACCCCTTCAGCGTGGTCTTTGTCTCGGAGTCATCTGTGCGCTTGAATGATAGAAACATTCGGTGTATTTAAACACATATATCATGAACGTCGTGGTATTTGCAAAAAAAATAAGTCTTTGGTCTTTTCCCTCGCCTTTCAGACTCGAGAAATTTTACCGCCCGCGACTTGTATTTTTGGCAAACATCCCTCCTTATCATGATCTATTTGTTCATTATACGGTATTTGTCGCAAACAGTACTTCATTACACACATATTTCGGTTTATTGATTTCCAAATGTTTTGATTTATCTGCACTCATCAAACATATTATTATCAATCACTGTAGTAAATTCCTGTTAATTTTTCTGCCCCTTAGGGGCGTCTTAATTGACAAATAAAGTATTTGTTGTTGTTGTTGTTGTTGCACTGAAGAAACATGGGTTGTCGAAATACGCATATGCGGAATCTGAATCACGATGGCTTCGGTATTTTGTTATTATTTACAGTTTTTATGCAACTTCGGTATTTTTCGTATTACAAACAAGTATGTATCAGTGCTTCTTTGATCAAATTGAGCGTTTTATTGATAGATCGATAATCAATGGGGAAAAATACAGCCACAAAAGAAATTGTCTAAATCATTGGCTCACAAATACGAATTAAAAATTAAAGTTCAGAGAAGAATGTAACCACTTATAACTTTGTCCGGTCCACGTGAAATCGATAACTCGTAAAATTAGAGGCAATAAAAAACAGCCAATGGCAAATGAGATGCTCCTCACGTTTTTCTATGTCAGGAGTGAATGTTTGATAATAGTGTTAAGCAAGTGAACAAGTCTAGTCAATAAGAACAAATATGCAAAACAAAATAAATAAAAAATAGGTTAGCTCAGATGTCAAGGTCTTCAGACGGGATTTGCTAATTTTATTGCTAAGAAAACAATAAAACAAATTGCACAGCTCAGATGGATTCCAGATTTGATGTAGCTATTACTGTTTTTGAGAGACGGGAGGACTAGAGAGGACCAAATGGATCTTTTGTTTAATTTTTATCATATTTTGATGCATTCTTTAACAGCTTTGTCCTTAGCTTTGTTTCTCTTTAGGCTCTTACGTTTATTTTATATTCACACGGACAAAGTAGAATTTTGCAAAGCTTTAAAATATGTAGAATTTTGCAAAGCTTTGATATAAACTAAACTTGTTTAGTGTTTGTACCAGAGAGTTTGGATTTGTTTTCGATTATTATATTGTTTCAGAACTACTGATATATTATAAGAAGTGCGTTGCTTCATAGGGTAGGCATGATCTGCTTTGCAAGCAGTAGGTTGCCATGAGCTCTAAACGATAAATGTAAATGCATCAGTACATTATTGCTTTGCATTTAATGTCGTGAAATCATATAAATATTAATGTTTCTTGATATTCGGGTTATTGGATGTGGTTTGTTTCCATTGATTAATTATCTTTTTTACCCTTTTTGGGGCCATTTAGGGCTTGCTATATGGTGTGAGGTTCCTCACTGTGTTGACCCCTAGATGCTTTGTTTTGGGTCGTTTTAACCTGGAAATGGGATTTTGTCTCCTTGACATTTACTACATTTCCTTTCTTTTTCATAAACCTAATTGCTTTCTCTCAGAAATATTCTAACAAATGAAGAGACGACCTGTAACAACATATAATTTTTTTTGCTTTTAAATGAAATATGCAATATATTTACATACCCGTTTTAGATCCTCATAATAAACAAGATGTACATATGAACTCTTCAGATGTTTTTCCCATTCATTGGTATACTTAAACCATCCACCAAATATGTCCTTTTCTGTAAATGACAAACTATATTGGTATCAATGTTTTTGCTGTTATATTTATATGAATGGGTTGTCTTTTATATATAATAATACATTTTATAAAAGTACCAACAGCATAATTGTAATTCTAAATTACAGGCTTTGTATCTTTCAAACGCTAGACATTTCAATACGGATATCGTTATAAATTGATTCAAACGGGTTCAGGTACATCTGATCTCCTTTATAGTGTAAGCAAACGTCAGTAGTGATGTAATGAGTCGAAATCACAACAAACAGCATAGTTGTAGCGAAATGGAATGATATCAAAGAAATACAATGAATACAATTTACGTGTCATGCCTCGAAAAGGGAAAACGGTACATGCTTTCCTTTACCAGCCCCACTCTGCATATTCTACATCTACAAAAAGGTGTGATTAAATGGATAAAATCTGGATCATGGATAGGATCTATCGATCGATGTACGGGCCAAGTTTTATCTTATTTTTGTAATTATATACAGCAGACAATCATTCACAGTAAAAATATTCCCTGTTAGCCGAAGACAATAACATGCTTATGAAACGAAACGATACATACCGTTCAAGCCATACTCTTCAAAAAATGACGACCATGGGTAATCTAGAGGAAATGCCTCGGACTTTCCCAAAGCAAAATGATAAAAGGACACAAGTCTGTCTTTTGGATTCCGCAGAATGAAGACTATTTTGTACTTTTCTTCCTTGTGTTTCTTGGGAATCACACAATACGGGGCGTGCGTGCTTAATATCCGTGGATCTTCCCTCTTTTCAAGGTCATCTTTATCAACAAAATCTAAATGGCTATTGATAACATTGTATTCTGAATATTCCAGTTTTCCAGATAAAAGCATTGATATAATATCAAAAATCCAGTGATTTCCTGTAAAAATATTTTAATATTAGACATAGATTATTTTGAACAAAAATTGCAACAAATTTTAATGTTTTTAACTTGGCACTGTCAACAAAGCAAACAAAATAAATGAATGCATATTTCATTCTTAAAATCATACTACACTTTTGGTACAGTGGTAAATATTCTTGGTCGAAGCAAAGTACTTTTAATAATTCTTTTGTTAACTGTCAAGCAAATGCACAGTAAATTTACACCACTGTATGAAAATTGGATTTTTTAATTAAATCTAAATCTGGTTTTGTTTGTTTATTTCAACTTTTTTTTAGGAATAGACTACTTACAAATAGTTTTTGGAATTACAAATATAGTCGAAGGGAATTATCAATTGCAGACAAACGTGCATGTTTTTTTTCATACAATGTTGGGAGAAAACAAAATCATTTGAATTCATTTAGGGAAGATGATAATTTTATTTCAAATTCCCGCTGCAGGGAGAAAATGTCAATTTTTTTTATTCTCACGATTGTCTTGGTCGATAGAAAAATGAAGGTTGTGACAAGTGTGGGGACAGGTGGGAGTTTTTGCTTTATGTTCGAAGTATACTTCCTGACCATTTTCTTTTTTTGAGAACAATTTATAGAATAATTATAAACAGGATAGCAACAACTCTCCTTTAAGTAGTGTTTTGTAAACGGCTATTTGTTCTTGCAACATCGACAGTCTGCAGTAAATTTGGTAATTAGCCATTGTTTACATATGAAATAAAGTAACCACGTGAGCTACTTTTTTAGTATTGCCGATTTTTTATTTCACATGCTGTCGTGCAGAAGGATCATTAACTGGGCCTATTCAATGAACTTGTCCTCAGCTAAGATATATCTTATGATGGTCTTAAGAAACAACTTTGTTACTCTTGTTTTTAATCCTTTGTTACAGTTGTTTACATGGCTAATTTTAGCTTGCACAAATGTCATTTGATTGTCACAATAATAGAAAAGAAAATCACGATGTTAATTCATCACCAATGTTATTTTCGCAGTCATTGCACACACTTCGCTTCATTACGGCAACAAATTCCTGGGAATCTCTAAATTTTTAACATTGTTTTGGAAGATAAAATAAATCCATCCACTTCAACTACATTAATGCAGAAAAATACAGAAATACAAAAAAAAATCATACAATGCACATTCTTAAAAGAATATAATGTATTCCTGAAATACTGTCCCTCCTAAGCTTTTAACATATTTGAACAACATTTTAGCAAGAATTTGAAAAAACCGGACAATCGTAATTCTTCAACACATGTCTACCTTATTTTATTTATTTATTTATTTTTTTTTTGTATACTTCAATTGCTTTATTAAATTATATCATCGGCAACTCTTATTTTTGTATTTATGTACCTGACTTCATGGATCCGCAAATCAAAATGTCAGTCGATCGTGACGGGAACATTTTCAGGTATTCCAAACCTTGTTTTGGATCATCTCTGTAGCGTGGGCAAGATGCTGGTAGGTACATTCCATTATAAAGTATGGTGTTGTTTCTGTCAAAATAAATTTAAATTAAAAAGTAAAGAATAGATCACACTATGTCATATTGGTCCTCCATTAAATGTGATTTCCTGTGCCGGGTACTGTTATTTCGCTTTTCGTGCATCAGGTAATTTTCACTGCTGTACAAATATAAGGTTTTAGAAATTTTATGGAATGCATTAGCTCTTAACATTGTAACAAGTAAATACACTACTTTTATAAATATTTCACAACACATTTATGAAAAATTAAGAAGTAAATATGTTTGTGTAAAATGATTTTTCATATTGCATCCTTGAAAATCAAGCGTAAACTGAAATGTGTCAAAAGCACATCATATAACTATAATGGTTTAAATAATGAATGAAACCCTTTATAAAATTCATTTATCTATATTAATGCATCATTTCATATTCATAACAATATGTTTTTTCATAGATTTGAAACGATTTGTTGAGTCGGGTAATTTTTCAATGGTGCTGTGATTTTGCGTGGTAAATACACAAGTGGTACTGTAATTTTCTGTGTTTCGTACTGTGATTTCATGATGATAAATCAACTTTGTCATACTAAGTTGTGTTTTGTAAAAATATCGTTATATTTTGATATTTTGTACACATTTCAGGTTTATCGAACATATAACCTATTCCACTAATATAACAAGGAGTTTCAAAGTATTCAAATCCAAATCACAACACTTTTTAAGGTATCAAACCGTCAACTCAAACAACCAGAGCTTTGAACATATATGGCATATATCAAACCACCAATTCAACAAATCAGAGCTTGGAACATATATCAAACCACCAATTGAACAAATCAGAGCTTGGAACATATATCAAACCACCAATTCAACCAATCAGAGCTTGGAACATAGTGAAAATACACCTTTTTGTTTTAAAGATAGACTTTGTGTTCCTTCAGCTTTAAATTTGATGTCTGATACACCCATTCAAATATTAATATCTTAGAAAGGTCAATTGTCAAGGATCAGTTTAAGGAAGCGATTTCTCATTACAATGAGACTGACTTACTCAAAATGTCAGAATTTTTGATCGACAATATTTTTGTCGAATTCGGAGTTCGTGTTTTCCAACAGACAATAGGGATTCCTATGGGAACTAACTGTGCACCACTTTTAGCTGACCTTTTCATTAACTCGTGCGAGGCCAAGTTTTTACAAGGGCTTACACAAAGAAAATAAAAACATTTAGCCCAGCCCTTTAATTTCAGCTCCCGCTACATAGGCGATGTACTTTCTCTTAATAATCATAAATTTAAGCAATATTTACACCAGATCTATACCAATGAGCTTGAAATTAAAGAAACAACTGATACACCTACTACAGCTTCGTACCTGTATCTTTTGTTGTATATTGACGAAGATGGACGTTTAAAATCTAAACTATACTACAAGCGTGATGATTTTAATTTCCTAATCGTGGACTTTCCCTTTCTTAGCAGCAAATTGCCTACCTCTCCAGCCTATAGAGTTTACATTTCACAGTTGATTCGTTACTGTCGAGCGTGTAGGGTGATTTTTTTAACAAAGCGAGGACACTGTCCCAAAAGCTGCTTAGTCAGGGATTTGTTCAACCATTGTAAATTTCATCCCTCAAGAAATTCTATGGCCGTCACCATAACATCATTGAAAGATATGACGTGTCAGTATCTCAAATGAAAGCGGACATTTTCAACTAGATTCATGTCTGTCTGGATTTTACTCCGATTTTGACATTTTCCTAGATTGACCCACTTACAGTGTGATGGATGCTGTCACTATCAATTTCACTGGAGTTCACGTTTTTGAATGTTGTCTTTTCTATTTCTGTGCTCTGTATCTGTCTTAACGTCATTAGGGAACCGCATTGAGATGCGGGTGCCATATAGTTTTCACTTTGTCCGTCTGTCTGTCTGTCTGTCTGTCAACAATATTTTCCGTCACATATTTCTTGGCTTGTTTACCTGGTATGTGGGAATGATTTGAAATTTGGTCTGAAGCTTGGAAATGATGAGTTGTGTTGTGTAAGCAATTTTCAAGTTTGTCAGGCGCCCGCTTCTTGTTTGCCGATACTTTGAATTTTTACTAAAAACCAAATTTTCGTCACAGATTTCTTGGCTTCTACTGGAGGGAATGATTTGAAATTTGGTCTGAAGCTTGGCAATGATGAATTGTATTGTTTAAGCATTTTCAAGTTTGTCGGACATCCACTTCCTGTTTACCGATACTTTTATTTTTTACTATAAACCAAATTTTCCGTCGAAGATTTCTTGGCTTCTACTAAAGGGAATGATTTAAAATTTCTTCTGAAGCTCGGAAATGATGAGTTGTATTTTGTAAGTAATTTTCAAGTTTGTCGGACATCTACCTCCTTTTTACCGATAATTTGATTTTTTTTACTACAAACCAAATTTTCCGTCAAAAGATTTCCTTGCTTCTACTGAAGGGAATGATTTGAAATTTGGTCTGACGCTTAGAAATAATGAGTTGTATTGTGCAAGCAATTTTCAAGTTTGTCGGACGGCCACTTCCTGTTTGCCAATACTTTGACTTTTTACTATAAATCAAATTATCTTCATTAGATTTTTTTACTTGTATCAGCTTAAATGATTTGATATTAAGTCTGAAGCTGAGAAATGACATGGTTTGGTAAAACTTCAAGAAATCACTGTATCCAGCAAATTATGGATCAACACATTTGTGTGTCAAATAGAATTTTAATCCACACTTACCTCAATTTTGCTTTTGCCCGGAGTTTCAGGGTCGAAATTGCGGGGTCCTTCCGACAACGCCAGTTTCTACATGCTCTAGTTGTTTTCTGTGTTTAACGACATTGTTTTCTGTGTCCTCGTCTTGGCCATGTCTTTGGACTTCGATTTTTGTAAATTCCACTTCTTTGTTCCTTCAGTATTCTACTGCCGTTACTATATAAGTGCTTTTTTGTGACTTTGTGGTACGTTTTTATAGATGGCTTTCTCCAACACACGGAAAATCTTTTAGAAAGCCGAAAATTTGATATAATTTACGAAGGAATGAACGACAAATGTGGTCTTGGGAATATTTTACTTAAGATTAATTGTCCAGGAAGTTTTGAAAATTCTAAATTTTAGTTGAAAAGGTAAAAAGATAAACTAGTGGTTTCACACCTATAATTCTGAAGCGTATTCTGTTATGCTGTAGATACGTTAGTTAAGAAACAATTTATTTAAGGGCAAGAATAAGTGGATTGTACCACGGCTAATAGACAATTAATAAATTTAATAAGTTATTTCGGATCTAAGTTGACACTTCATTTAGAACTCTAAATATGTTGATTTTTAAACCGAATTTGGCTGTTCCGTTGACTTGCAGCTGGAAAAACTCAATTTTTTAAGGTGTAAATGACTAAATACCGAAGTTACTGTGAATTTAAATTCTGCATATGCGCATTTCGACAACTTATGTCTCTTCAGTGCAGATAAAATCTAAACGTTTGGAAGACCATAAACTCAAAGATGTTAAAAAACTGATAGAGAACAAATAACCAATATGATCTAAATGTCAAGCCAAAATCAGCTAAGGAACGACAATATTCAGTATTATTTTACTTCATTTTAGTTTTATATTATTTAGATGGTTAAGAGAGTGGTTCGTATTTCAGTATGCAACTCATCTTTGAGGCGTATCACTAGCTGTAACCCAAATTTGTGGTATCCACACAGCTGTACAGTGGGATTATTTTATGCATGTAACACAAGGTAATTGTTCAGTATAATATAACACATATTGCATGTTGTTATGTTACAGAGGATTTATTCCGGCATTGTATTCCTTCCTTTTGGATAAAATGCACTAGGGTAGAATATCCACAACATCTAACTGACCAATCACAATAAAGTACTGACCATGACTAAAAAAACACTAAGGTAGAAATACAATAGGTTGTTTATATACCCGGAAATTCTGCACGCCGGAAAGAAAGTACGCTTACAGTTATAGTGGTATATTATATGTTATTCGGGAATCTTCACAGGGAATATGAACCCGTATCCCCTGTGAAGCCCGAATAACTTTTATATTCTGCTAGAAGTGCTATAATTTTTCTAGTAAAGGCGTTTAAAAATTGTGATTTTGCTACCACGGGATACGGTCTCATATCCCCTGTCAAGGTTACCAATCAAATTGCATGGTTTACCTGGACATTTCACTTCAGCAGAATATTAGATAATCACACTATAGAAAAAATATCCTCTTGACAACGTCTCGGGTGATATTCGTTCTTCATGTGGTAATCTATAATATCATATGTGTATAGTATTAATAAGTACATAATTGTTCTATTTGCTTAATCTTGCCATGTATTTATAGGGATTTTTCCCAAGTACATTTATTCCATATCCCTCTATTTGTTCATAAGCAGCCAGCAGTTTAAGATTTCCCTTTTCTGGATGATAACTTTAGTTGTTTGAACTTTAGTTCATTTGATTTGTAGCCTTCAGTCAGATGATTCGTTATATCACAGTTTATTGAAAAAGTGGTCATTATCGTGAAATAAGGACTGCCCGCGGGAGAGTGGTATTGACTGAGATGGTGATAATGACCGAGCCAAAGGCGAAGTCATTATCTGCATCGAAGCCAATACCACTGTCCCAAGGGCAGTCTAAATTTCACGACAAAGACCACTTTTCCACGAACTATTATTTTTATTTCATCGAGGGAACCATATGTTGAAAAAAAATGGATTCGTACTTTCAAAAGAGGAAATCATGAGCATTGTATGATAATGACGAAGTAGGTGTGCATATCAGAACTTTTAACCACGCCCCCCAGGTCGTTATCATGCTAGGATCTGATAACGACCGGTTTTCTGGTCCGATTTTGGTAATAGTATTGACTGATAGAAATATTACTGTAGAATACAAAATGTCACATGACCGTCTTTTATCCAATCGGAAAGTAGAAATTTTCACCGATATGAAATAAAACGTGAATACTGGTCCATGTATATTAAAGAGAAATTTAATAAGTAATAGCATATCGATCAGATATTTACAGGAAATAACAGTACCATAGTCATTATTTTAACTAGAAATCACAGTACCTTATTAAATATAGCGCATGAAATCACAGTACCACTGAATAACACACAAGATTTAAATTAGAGTATTTACCAATATTTCACATGGGTCTAAGGCAACATAAATTAGAGTAATGCATTGGTTTCTGTAGTCAGTGTGAGTTAATAATGTGTCGTTTGAATGTTAAGATAAAATGTTATAAACTCTTCGGCTCTTCCATATTTTGTGCTTTATTCCCTCATTGTTTCATTACAAATTTGTTTGTTGTTTCGTAGACATATCATTGAATGTCCTGCTAGCCATTCAGTGTTTATGTCATTTAAATTTGAGTAGCTTTTAAAAAACTAACCAAGATTGCTTGGATGTCTTGTCCCTCGTTTTTAACCTCTGCACATAACGCGAAATAGCAGTACCCGGCACAGGAAATCACATTTCAGAGAGGACCAACATGGCATAGTGTGTAAATGCAACGCATGGTATTGTTTTCTTGGTATACCGAACAGCAATTTCAATTGACTCTCAAGCAAGATTTGTGATGGTTTTTAATTGTTGACAATATACTAGATCTGGCATGAAAGCTTACTGATATGCGCCATTTATTTATTAAGTAGGGTGCATGCATAGCAAGAGATACTTAGGGCTTATTTTGATCTTAGCCTTTAAGGAGTAAATTTGACCAGGTTTTTATCAGAATTGTAGATTCTGAAAAATTATATGATTCCTTAGTACTGCCTTCCTACTAGTTAATTTGTTGTTGTCTACTTAAAAACAAATTCATAAATGGATTATAACTAATTTTTTTTTTCTTTTCAACAAAGAAAGTCCTTACGAAAGCGTAATATATTTATGAAATCATCTACGCCATAACTATAGCTATTGAAGCCACCAAAAGCACTCCGTCTTTGTGATAGGACCGTAAACAAAGCTGAAGTCGTTCCATAATCCGCGCTTGTGTTTCAGCATACCAATAACAATGTAAACGTGAAATAGAAACGCACATTAAAATTTTAGTAGCGTTAACGTTTCCCGTGTCACTGAATAAACGAATCTCTCCTTTTTATGCTGGGTAATATAATATTATCATAACCTACGCCGTTAAATTGATATAAGTGATGCCTAGAATTTAAATTTACTTTACGAAAAACATGATTATTTTTATTTCTCCATTTGAAATACTTAGTATTTTTCCTTATCCTCCAGAAAGATAATCCTTGCAGCTATTGTGCTATGTGCAGTTGTCAGAGCGAAATTACTGGCAAAGATAAAGCTATAATGCTTCTGTTTTTGCATTTATTTGTTTCTTGTTTTTTTTTTTACAGAAAACCTATCAATATAAAAATCGAAGAAATGTCTTTAAATATTCAATTTAATACTAGTTTTCTTAACCCGAAAAGTAAAACAAAATGCGATCGAGAACAAAGATCTAAAAACTAAATGTATAGCTACATTGAAAGATTCACTAGAGAAAGAGGAAATATATACAACACAAAAATTTTGTCGAAATTGTATCTTATACTTCAAATAAAACTTACGGTAAAACAGTATGAGTAGCCATCTTTTTATTACAGTATATATGTAAACTAGTTATATATAGGTCATATATAGGATATAAATAGGTGCATTGTAAAGATATATTATTATCAAATTGAAAACCAAACCGTCAGTCTAAAACGAATAATCTAACGACAAAGGCAACATCGGACAAACAAAATACAACGACATAACATGAGTACCAAATATATAAGAAATGAAAAATTAAGACACTCACATACAAAAATGACCGACACGGACCCAATAAAAAAATCATGATTGAGATCAGGTGTATCAGTAGAGTAAGCATCTTCTGCTTCTTAAAACACACCTGCCGTGTTGAACATGTCAACCCTGGTAGTAAAGTCAAATCCAGTTGTGGAAATTTTGAAGGCATCGGGGAAACAGATTTCCCATAGCGGTACCTTCAACCTTCTGGAGTAATGACTTCCAGTTATGGTTAAAACCTTTGTCAAAGCCTATTTGTGAGCAACCGGGCTATATTAAGGAAATCACTGTATCGACCACAGGCCCTTGAGTAACGAATGATTGGGAGATGTAAACTTCATATGCCGATGCTGTTGTAATTTTGCTACAGAGAAAAGAGAAATTGACTATTTGAAAAGTGATGTCATCAAGTTTGTCATACAGCTTAGTTTTAAGTCTACCTCTTTTGTCAGTTTAAAGAAGAAGGTCATTGAAGGCAATTGTTGTGGAAGTGTCTGTAGTAATATCATCTATAAAAAGGAAGCTGAAATAAATGGCAAGGGCTAGTGAGCACTTGTAGTATAACCTGTGAAGAAGCTAAAGGTTTTTATGCTGTTGCAGTGTGATAATGATCTACGGTTAAAGATGTCAAGTAGATCTTTTAGAGTTTTAAATGTCCACGGTTCTTGAAAAGCATGCATCAGAATACTTATGGAGGCCGTCTTTTGCAGCTGTCAAGATGGGGTTTAGCAACTTAGATGTAGCCTTTGGAGCAAATTTGGCAGATCCAGCGATGTGTCGTTGTTTGAATAAGGGCATTTAAGTACTCAGCAAATAATTATATTTAAAACGATGTAATTGAATATTCAGCAAATGTGCCAAATAAAACCAAGCAAGAAATAATTATACTAATTATACTTTAGTAATTATTGTTTTCGTTTATTAGTATCAAGAGGCCGACCAATTTTATTTGACAGGATAGTTCAATTTATATTTTGATTTTCCAACGATATAATCATGTGTAGTACCTAGAAGCATATCATACCTTTAGTCTACATAGTCTCTAGCGATTAGACACGTTTCTGTGTAAGGGAAATGATGTTATTGGCAAAGATTAGAACTAACTCAAATTATCATGTTATAAAACTAGTATTATATAGTTTTTGTGTGGTATTGGGGTTCGAAAAGCTTTCAAACTCCGTTGTTTAGCACATTGCTTTTTTCTACATCGCTTACTAGCAAAGGACAGAGCCCTTGGCGACCTATCTCATTTTGTCCTTTAAGGGAGATGATACTATTTGCAAAGATTAGAACTCACTAAAATAAAGTAGCATTTTAATTTCTGTGATATAAGAGACTGATAAATACTTTAAAGCTCCTTTACTACGTCACATTGCTATTTTTTATTTATCTGTTTATCAAAGCAAACGATGTATACATAAAGAAAGTGTGTAATGACTCTTTGGCAAGGATACCTAGGAAAAGTATTATTTTCCAAATATGCAAAACTGCATTTGTAATGAAAGTATAGTATTTTGTTCAGAAACACGAGTGAAGAATTGCAATTTTCCAATGTTACGTTGCTCTTTTTTTTTTGTCTTTTAATGCCCACTGCAAAGAAAAAAATCCGACCGAGGGGAGTACATTGTTTGTCATCGCAACTCTTCCTACAGGTTTAATGCTAAAAAGATTTCATTTCATCAATTGTACATATGATAAGGATGTGCATATGGGAAGTATCTTGAAATTAGTACATATTTCTGAAAAATATAAATTGTGAAACTTAGTCATAGTTTTTGGTTAATTAACTTAGTCCTGAACTTAGTCTTTTTTTTTGGTGAATTAATGAAAATGTGTACATAGTTTGTTGGTACCTCATAATCCTTTAATGCTAAAATGTTATTATTTGCCACATCATTTGTGCATATATTGAAGATCTGTATTTGATAAGGATTTCGATTTTGGTTCATTTTCCTGAAAAATATACATATTGAACTCTTTAAAAGTTTTGTAATTACATTTACGTTATTAGTCAATGCATTTTCTCCTTCAGTGATTAGGGTTAGGTTTTTATTTGTAGATCATTTATACATGTATTTAACATGTACATAGAAAAAGGATTATGAATTTTATTTAAAGGAGTATGTACGATAAGAGGCATATGTGACCCCAAGATCTTTTATTTTATATTTGTGTGGCGGGTATCGACATAGATAAGAGTTTAGATGTAGTTTTTTTATGGGAATGTGCAAATTCGTGAACATACAACAAGTTTCAAACCAAGATTTGTTGACAAATTTTGTTGGTCAAAGTTTTTGGATCTTCACATAAAAAAAAACTCTGAATAACAAAAAATTGAAAATGAAAATAAATCTATTTTTCAGAATTTATTAAAAGATATTTAATTCACAGCTGTGTGTAAAGTTTAAAACATAGAGCATTCTTATTTTTCCAAATTATATGAAAGCTGAGTGAGGTAAAAGAAATAGACATTAGGTCCAAAGTTGTTTATTTTAAAGGAATAAGCTGAGAGAACAATATTGGCACAATATTTTGCAAATGGAGTCAAATCCATGCAGCTGAGACCTCGTCCACCATCCTAAAATCTCCAACTATTAAGGCTATATGACAATATAGCTTTCGATTTAAGGTTGATGCCTCCTTCAAGTTTTAGTATGTAGCATAGTACACAATGCGCAACGCATTTAGCTTCAGTATAGCATAAAGCTCTTAATGTCTGAAGACAAAGAAGGATTTAAACAGGTCTCACTGTCATGTTCAGGGTAATTGTCCATTTTATGTTGGCATGGAATCAAAATCTTTAGATGTCAGTTTGTCATCGTTTTTTAACTCTTGTGACGGAACTTACAAGATTGTGGGAACCAGTTCAAAATTTGTGTACCCTACATTCAGATTCACAGCAAGACCCAGGAAGACATTTGGTTGGTTTATATTGTTGAAATTATTTCCAGACTGATGAATTTTCCAAGTTTTTAAAGTAACGAAACATTTTAATTGATAAAGAGGAAAGAAACACGCATTTGTATATAGAGTTATAAGTATTACACATTATATTGCTCCTACATTTTTGTATCTTTCGGAGAACCGAAAATAACCTGTCATACCCCGAAAATTAATACTTAGGTCTTAAAGTGAAAGTCTGCAAATTTTTACTTTTTACCTAATTCGATTCACTTTATATCGGAAATGCTTCGTGCAAAACCACAGTGGTGTACCTTTTTTATTAAGGGAGATATTTGTAGTTAAAAATTGACCGTAGTACAGTTATGGGTATCGCCATTTTGGATCGGAAGTGACGAAATATTGATACAGATTATTATAATTTGTATCACTAACAATTACGGAGAAGACACGATTCAGAGAAAGGATGCTGGGTAATCATGGGCTTGGCCAAGAACCGGAGAAATTTTCAAATTGAATTTACCAATAGATATTCAAAACAGTGATATGATCGTGAGCATAGCATACAAGTTAAATATCGTGAAAGTTATGATAAATATATTCCATATTTAGAAAATTCTACATTATTTATCATTTTTTGTCGAAATTCAAGTTGAATAAGTTTTGCCTCTCGTTATCGAAATTACAAAAAATACTAGCCTCCTGTTCAAAGCTAACTAAACGGATACATATTTTCTTTTTAGCTAGGATATATATCACGTTATTCGACGATTCCGTTAAAAAGTATCCATATTCAGTAACAAAAATGCCAATTTTTCTGTTGATTTTTTTATAATAATCCATATGATGGTGCAGTATACAGTGCACATCGACGTGATGCAGTAGAAAGTAGAAATTACTATGGTCTTCTTGTTAATGCATTACATACATTGTACACGATGAAACTGTAGCCTTGAATACAGGTGATAAACTGTTCAATTATGTAAGACTCAGGTACAGGTAAATTTTGTTAATTGGTACAATCAACACACCTGTCACTTGTTTTACAGTTAGGGTCATAAATCATTCTTGTGTCACTTTAAAATGTCCATTAAGGTAAAATAATATACAAAGATCGTCAATATTAGTAACTTCCCTTGAGTTCGTCAGACTATAGAGAGGATATTTCATTTGGTTTGATAACAACACGTGTTATTGAGAAAAATATGAAAAAAAATCTTTATTCTAAATTAGTCTTTTGTTTTGTCTTATGTCTTCTACATCTATTAAAATGATGCTTTTCACGTACGTTATCAATATCGGCGCAACATGCATAAGAGTAGAGAAGCAAAAATAAGACAACAAATTTGTCGGGCTGACCATAATTCACATTCTACACTGCCTAGTTGCTTACCGAAAGAAAAAAAAAGAAAAAATACGTAAGTATATTATACATTCAAAAAGACGAATGGGCAAGAAGTGAAGTCAGTAGATGCTTTAATTTTGTAAATTCAGCATATATTTAAATCAAGGATTTGTATACAAATCCTACATCCTCTAGAGTGACGTCGAACTGTATATCAGTCCCAAGTTGGGCCTTGTTACATTTTTCTTGTTTGAACGGCTATTCATATCAATGTCAGAAAATTCACACTGAAGAGAATGAACAGTCTGTAACTTGCAAGTGCCTTATCAAAGCATATGACATGTTCCATGTTGAAAACAGATAGGATATAAGGGGACAGGCAAAATATTGTACTGTTACGGATTCTTTATTAAACTAGCAAAATGGGACATTTTTATGTTAACAAAATGTAACTTCTTAACAGCGTATTCAGTGAAACTTCTATTTCTTCAAAGCTTTTACTGGGCGAATTATTTTTATATATGCATTTCATCAACGCAACATCCAACTTTTGCAAGCCAGTCGAAGGCTTTAGAGATCCTTTTGTCAAATTTAAGATGCATACATTTAAAACAGATGTGTATTCAACGTAAACTGCAACATCTTAATTTATCTTTCAAAGTATTGAAACCCCGGGATTGAAACACTAATTTTAGGATTTAACCAATTGATTTTGTTTTCTTTTTTTTATTATGTATGTGAGTTTTTTGTTTTGTTTTTTTTTCTCGTTTTTGTTTTTTTACTCGCTTTTTGTATAATGTTTTGTATGTTTTTTTCTTTTATTTATTTTCTCGTTTTGGTTTTAATAAACATCACAATGTCAGAGTTTACCTGTCTTGGAGGATGTTCAGATATCGTCACCTGCGTTGTGTAATAGCCGATGTTTTTGTTACACCCAAATAAAGAATCATTCGAGGTATCCAGTGGGGATCTTTGTAGTGTATAATGGAATTTAACGTTATTTATTTACTTTAAATTCAATTATCATTGGCCCGATAATTTTATTCAATTATTGGTTATCTAATAAGATTAATAAATTTAATCTTTCCTTTATCTTAAAATCAAAATTCTTTCTTTTCTTCAAACAGGAAGTGGTCCTTTTACAAAATTATCCCAAAACAAAAAGACGTCGTTTTTATTAGGAGCAACTATTAATTGGAAATCAGGTGCCATCGAGCTTTTAATTTTTGTAAATATCTTAGGTAAGGTCGAATGACAAATTTTGTAGGTCGATTGGGTAAATTTGATCGATTTGAAGCCAATAATTTTTCTTTTCTTTTCTTTTTATACCGTCATATCACTTTGACGTGAAAAAAATGTACACCTGGTGCATAAGTTGTCATTTACTTACATCGTATTGAAGTATTATACAATGCTTCGGTAGACAATTTAATTTTGTACCAATTTTATTCTGGTAGCATATCATGAAGGGGAATAACGGCGACCGCGTGCATAAAATTTTACACACACTTATTTTGTTCGTGATTTAATATTTCAACTTATGCAGGGCACATCAAATTTCGATCACATGTTGCCCTTGTTATGCAGTGCATACCGAAATTAGCACATATTGGTGTTTTAACATTTTATGCAGGGAACGTACACCCAAAACGACATTGGTCAGGACTTCGAAGCAAAATAGTGCAAATGAAACCTGTCGTCATTTCAAACTCACTCTCAATTAAATTCAATTACAGATTTTCATCACAAAAGCTACACACCGGCCGCAGTAAACCACTGATCTATTATATTAAGATATTTGTGATATTGAAATTTTCACATTGTGTCAAAATTTAGTGTTGTCATGACGTATGTAAGAAGGAGTGCCAGGAAAAGGAAACCAACCGTGCCCCTTGAACCACCACAAGCGGCACCAACCAGGCGCAGGATAAACCAAAGCCAAAGGTGCCAAACCGGTACAGATGTGCCACATACCACATGTAAAGAGGGTGAGACATCCCAAGGACAGAACTTTGCCTCCTTAGGGGCTGGTTTTCAAGCTCCTTTGCCTATTTTAACGCCACCACAACAGGTAATGTACAAAGCAAATCAACAGTCAATGAGTTACAGTTATTTTCACCACCAATAACAATAACACAAACCAGTAATTTGTCGCAATCAGGATCGTCTACTAGTACATCTACATATATACAGTCAATTTCTACAAATTTAGCACCACAACCAATGATAAGTATCAACAACGATGTAGCCTCAACTGTGCCACAAAACATTAAAGATAAAATTATAAAAAAATGAATACATAGACCTTGCATCATTATTGTCTATTGAACATGGTAATAACTATCAAAAATTGGTTCTTCACAAAGGTGAATTGGTCATGCAATCTCAAAAACCAGCTGCAAAAATTTTATCCATTGAACAATGGTCAAATGCCTTTATAATTTTTATAAGTGTCTTCTGTACAACTTATCCCGAAAGATTTCAGGAACTGTTGAAATATTTATATGTTATTCGTCAAGGGGCTTCTCGGTGTAATAATTTGGGTTGGAAATCTTATGACGAACAGTACCGTTTAAAAAAAGTGGTAAATCCAACCAGTTCCTGGGCCGACGTAGATATGGAGTTGTGGCTTATGTTCGTTAACAACTCAAACTCGACAATTTCTACACAACAAAATATTGCATATTCAAATTTGAAATGTTATTCATTTAATTATTCTAACAGATGTTATCGTCAATCGTGCATTTACAGTCACACATGCATAAGATGTAATGGCCCTCACCCTATTATTACTTGTAAAAGTACATTCAACAGTCAACCACAACAAAATGTGTCAAATTTCATCCCTGTACAGAGATCTAATGTGAATGCTCAAAATTTTTCATTTAGAACTCCCCAGCAGTTCCAGAGACCAAGGACTTATGGGCCACCTATGGGACAAGGGCTACACCCCAGTTAAGCTTCAGTCATTGAAGTGTTTATTGAAATTGTATCCCAATCAGCAAGAAGGAAATGAACTCCTTAATGGTTTTGAAAATGGTTTCCGCCTTCATTATACCGGACCAAGGCTACATAGAACATCCCCCAATTTGTTATCTGCAAATGAACATGTAGAGGAGATTTTAGCCAAGTTAACTAAAGAAGTGCAGACGGGAAGAATGATTGGTCCATTTGTGAACTTGCCCATTACAAATTTACAAATCTCTCCTATAGGTTTATGTCCTAAAACGGACGGTTCTTGGCGCCTGATCACACATTTATCATATCCTCATAACAATAGTATCAATTCGTTTATTGAAGAAAAATTTTGTAAAGTAACTTATACTTCATTTGACTCGATTCTCGAAAAAATTTATGATCTCGGTCCAAGAGCCCTCCTCGGTAAAATTGATATTAAGTCAGCTTTTCGCTTGTTAATTATTAACCCTGCTGATTTTGACTTGTTGGGTATTCAATTTCAAAATTTTTATTATGTGGATAAAAATTTGCCATTTGGTCTAGCACAATCATGCAATTTATTTGAAAAGTTTGCACGATTCTTGCAATGGGCTGATGAAATCCGTTCTGGTTTAAACTCTGTTGACCACTACTTAGATGATTACATATTTTTTGGTTCGGAGCACTCAGATGACTGTGCCAAACCTATGGATACTTTCATGAAATTAAGTCAGGACTTGGGTGTTCCTGTAGCAGAAGACAAGACATTAGGTCCTACAACAATTTTGCCCTTTTTAGGTTTTGTTATTAACACAGAACTGGGTACTAGTATTATATTTATACCCCATGAAAAGTTGGTTAAATTACAATCTCAATTGACACCAATGTTGAGCATGAAAAAAATGTTTGTGAAAGACCTTGAATCAGTGACTGGGCTCTTGTCATTCTGTTGTCGCGCAATACCTAGTGCACGTGCTTTCATTAGGAGATTTTATGATCTTTTGGTTGGAGCAAAAAATATAAAACCTTATTACAAAGTACGGTTGAACGATGAAGTCAAGACCGACGTTATAATTTTGCTTGAATTTCTGGAAAAATTCAATGGCCACTGTTATTTTCCAGAAAGATTATGGGTTTCAAATTTTGATCTCCAGCTATTTACAGACAGCAGCGGTTCTTCGAATTTAGGTTGTGGGGCATATTTTTGCAATCATTGGAGTCAAATTCTTTGGCCAAAATCAATTGTTCACTCCCCGCTATTTGGCCTTTCTTGAGCTAGTCCCTGTTATATTGGCCTTGTATTTATGGTGTAATGAGTTAAAAAATAAAAGGATAGTTTTCCACATTGACAACATGGCTTTGGTCTCCATTTTGAACAAAAGCTCCTCCAAAGACAAGTCTATTATGAAGTTAGTCCGCCACTTTGTTTTGATTACAATGCTTAATAATATGCAATTTAGGGCTATTTACATCTCAGAACAAAATCGCTGATGCCTTGTCTCGGTTTCAGATGGCAAAATTCAGGACATTGGCACCATTAGCAGACCCATTTCCAGCGGAAATACCGATGGAATTCTGGATGGTAGCATGTCACATAAGAAACTCTCTAGCGCTTAATACTTTAATTTGTTATCAGAGAGGATTTTCTGAATTTAATATCTTTAGAAAAAGCATTGGGCTTAACTCCGATATCCACATGGATGTTAATGCTGTTTTACAGTTCATTTCTTATTTATACAGTAAAAATCTTTCACAAGCATCCATTTCAAACTACCTGTCTGGCATAGGTTTTCATTGTAAAGTCCATGATGTAGATGATATCACACAAAAGTTCATAGTAAGAAAGGTTTAAGAGGGTATAAAAAGATCAAAGGGTTCTGTCAAAAACGAGTGTTTACCAATAACTTCTGATATATTACACAAAATTATTTGCACGCTCCCCAAAATTTGTTTCAATGTTTATGAAACGTTACTTTTTAAGACAGCCTTTTCCGTAGCATTTCACGCTTTACTGCGGATATCAGAATTTGCGGTCAGTAGTGGCCAATGTCAGCATATTTTGTTCATAGATGACATCTCTTACTCAGACGGAGTTCTAAAAATAAAAATAGGTACTTCCGAAACCGATCAAACTGGCATGGGCTATTTACTTTCAATTTCAAAACAAATGGATCATGCAATTTGTCCGGTAAGGTTAGTTGAAATTTTTTTAAACATGAGGCCAAAGGTCCAAGGCCCCCTGTTCTGCCATATGGACGGGAAGCCGCTTAGTTGTTTTCAGGTAGTGTCAATAATTAAAAAATCCTTGCGTTTTTTGGGCATAAATGACAAAGGTTATAGTTCACATTCTTTCCGCTGTCGTGGTTGTGCGGGATTAATAAATACACAACCCATCTTTCGGATGGGATGTAAACTCAGGTCCACGTGTTGGAAGAAATGCCACGCTTCCTGCACGTTAAAGAACCCTTGTAGCAAGCTCTTTTTGGGGTGGTCCGTAGGTGATCGGCTACAAGGCTAAATTTCCCGCCCTTGACGATTTCACCCTACTTTTCCAGTGGCAGTCAGAATTTCCCGTCCCATGGCCATTTCCATACCCCAAAGTGATTATTTATCAACAAACTTGTTCTCGTCTTGATATAGCTGAAATATTGCTGAGTAGACGTTAAACAATATTAAATCAATCAACTACCATGTCGCAACAAGGCATTTCGGATGAAATTATCATGAAAGCCGGGCGGTGGTAATCAAATGTTTATAAACATTACATTAGGTTTTAAAATTGCAACGTATAATTTTGTATGTCTGTAATTGTGTGCAAAAATTAATATCTTATAAAAATTGTAGGTAACCAAGTGTCAGTCTGGGTTTTAGGATCATCCATTATTCATCATGCCTACTTTGCTGCTAGAGCAAGACCTGGTGGCCTTAATTTGGGTTTGGGAAGATTAAATGCTCACATTTGGTGGCAGGGTCGTAGGGGAATGAGTATCCAGCACCTGGTACCAAATATAGAATCATTGCTTGCACATGCAGAGCCCCCAACATTTTTAGTCTTGCACCTATCAGGTAATGACATCGGTCCGATTAATGTTGGTGATCTCCGTGCCCAAGTTAAAGACCTGATATTTTGGCTGCAAAGTGTTCTACCACAGACTGTTATTATTTGGTCACAGGTCTTACCAAGACGTTCTTGGAGATTTTCATCCGATATCAAGTCCATGGAACGATGCCGTTACAGACTGAATAACGCAATAGCATCATTTGTTTTACATTTGGGGGGTCGCTACATCCGATATCCGGACATCATAAGTAATTTCAGCTTTTATCCATGCCAGATGGGGTTCACCTTTCTGCTTTGGGAACAGATTTAATTTTAAACACTTTACAAGGGGCATTGGAACAGTTTATATTGAATGATTGGATAGCTGTTTACCCATCTAAATAGAAAGGATGTTTTGTTTAATCGGGATACTTAAAATCCAGCCTTGTTGAGAATTGTGTTAATTTGCTATACCAGTTATTTAGTAATTTTAATTAAAATTGATTTCCCATTTGGGCAGAGTTCCCAAAGTTGGTTATTGTCAATGTATATACAAATGTAGTTGTGAATATTAATTAGTTGGATACTGAGTCTGCAGTAGTGCAGCAAATCCCCCATTAGATGGCGGTTGACAGTGTTCATGCACTCACACTGTCAATTGGCATAATTTGCTGCACATTTCCAAGTTTAATCTAGTATATATATAGTGAACTCTTAATATTGACCCCCCTTTTCGGTATGATCATGTGTGTTCCCACCATGATCCAAAATTTGCATTCCCAGCATCTGTGTTTCCCACGGTGCATATCACAAGTGATTGTTGGTTGCCATTGCAATCTGCGGTAACCAGTCGAATGATAGACATTAATTCGAAGATTGATTTACAATATTTTATTGATTGATATGTGAAATAATTAATAAATACTGTGGCCAGATACGCCAAAACTTAAATACTCTTCCATTTGTTAAAGGGCCTTTTTAGGATAATGGAATTTAACGTTATTTATTTACTTTAAATTCAATTATCATTGGCCCGATAATTTTATTCAGTTATTGGTTATCTAATAAGATTAATAAATTTAATCTTTCCTTTATCTTAAAATCAAAATTCTTTCTTTTCTTCAAACAGGAAGTGGTCCTTTTACAAAATTATCCCCAAACAAAAAGTCGTCGTTTTTATTAGGAGCAACTGTTAACCCATACCCAACCCTACCCATTAAATAATTAGGTCTGTATAGTTAGGTACAGAAACGTGTTCAATTTTTGTTGGTTTAATTATATATATTGTAATATGTCTGTTTTTGTGCAGATACTGCTGCGTTTTAATGTATATTTCAGATTGTGTGACCTATTCGTCAATTATTGTTGCCATCTCTTACCATGATGTGGGGTCATTGAGTCAACGATCAATATGCACTCCTTGCAAGTTAATTCTGACTGTAACTAGTAATGTCAAAACTTCAAAATGGAACTTCTGAACAAGAAACAGAACACTAAACTGAAGCTTGCTTTATACAATGCAACTTGCGAGACAGAATGGTCAAGCATAATTTGCTGCACATTTCCAAGTTTAATCTATTATATATATAGTGAACTCTTAATATTGACCCCCCTTTTCGGTATATTCATGTGTGTTCCCATCAAGATCCAAAATTTGCATTCCCAGCATCTGTGTTTCCCACGGTGCATATCACAAGTGATTGTTGGTTGCCATTGCAATCTGCGGTAACCAGTCGATTGATAGACATTAATTCGAAGATTGATTTACAATATTTTATTGATTGATATGTGAAATAATGAATAAATACTGTGGCCAGATACGCCAAAACTTAAATACTCTTCCATTTGTTAAAGGGCCTTTTTAGGATAATTGTCAACATTGTTTTACAAAACATTCAGAATCGAGACGGCATCTCGACCTGTCTGCATATCTATACATACCAAGGAAGAAAAAATACAAACAAAATATGTGTATCAGAGATTGGACACAACAGTACACCTGATGGTGATCTAATTACGATGATCATGTTCATTTTTTTATTATTTAGTTTTCATTGAATTATAATAGATAGGTGCAGCAGAAAATTTTATATTTCCCGGTTCGTTGGAAGTTGAAACATGGAATAATTACGCGGGCGTCTACACGAATAAAAACCCCTGCACATCGAAATCATGAATAAATGTCACAAGTCAATCATTAGCAGATGACCCAACGGGTAAAGAAAGTGTAATTAGGCCAATTCACAGACTAGGCAAATACTATTCTAAATATCAAACATTGTATCGCCTTCGTACTATTATTGTCACAATAGACAGTCGCGTAAAATGTTTATAAATATTGTACTGTCTAGCCCGTTATCATTGCGTGATATAGAAACTGAAAACAACAGATTTAAAAGAATGTTAAGAATCTTTTACGCAAAATAAGCAAAAATATATGTAAGTCATGAGTCGAACGGCGATTATTTTGAAAATGCAATGATGAACTTTTGTCATATCGTTAGTGATCGTTGTTGACATACGCCTTATAGCGCTACTCATTGGTTATAACTTGATGTCAGTACACAGAGCGCCCTCTGCCCAATGTCACGTGACCCTCCATGACTAGACATTTTGTGAATAAAATACGGGTTTTTTTGCAACAATGAATTAAATATACAAAAAACGAAATATGTCATGTGTGTCAGAACTATATAAGGAATTAATATTCACTTTTCCATAATTTTGCGGACTTTCACTTTAATATCCTGTCCACCCTATATTGCATAATAATAGACTCGTCCGGAAGTATATAAAGAAGCAAAATCCAGGTCTCATGGTCAGTGTGTTGACCATCGGTGAATGTGTAACATCGGATCTTTGCATATTAGGATGATTATTCTTTGGAGATAGTGATTCCATGTGATAAAGTGAATATTCTTAAATGTTCTATAATTCCGGAATCCACATAATATCAAAGTATAATGAAAATTGCGTGCTGTGCAATTGGCAACTACTGACCATAGTCTTGTCATTGTATTTATACGTTGTAAAGTGAGTGTCTAATGTTATTGTAAATTGTGCGTTTGGAAACTGTAAATAGTTTTGGTTTTTTGGCATTGTGTGTTCTGTTTTAAAAGTGATTTTCTGCATTCCCGACAGTGCATATTGCTTGTAGCATTTTGACAGTGCATATTGCTTGCAGCAAATTATTGACAGTGCAATGTCAAATACTGTGTATACATTCATTGGATACTGTATATAGTGTATATGATATTTATAGAGTTAAGAATACTGATCACTCATATAAGTGTCAGATTGCTAGGTAATATGACTTGGCTATTTGAACTGTACATTTTGACCTGGCAACTTGAATAGTGCAATTTGCAATATTGTGGTCTTGTGTTGTATAGATATCACACAGAATCCCTTTGGTTCATTTTTCAAGTTTTATACCAGTGAATCAACCATTTTTCGGATTGTGAAACAGTGATATTCCGAAGTGCCATTTAACATATTCATTTTGCTATGTGCCGTGTAATTGATCATTTGGATAGTGTTCATTATGACTTTTGATTCAGTTCATTTTGAAGACAAAAAGGATTGTGCCTTACATGTAAATATAAAAGTGTTTGTGTTTTTATTGATTCAAGAACACAATTCATATTTTAAGGGGATTTCTTTGTATATAATTCAAAGTGCATTGTGTTAATTTGACGCAACCCTAGTGTTGAATTCTTTGTGGCAAAGTGCTAGTTTATTTCAGAAACGGGAATCCGTAGTTATTCTGATAACGAACCTCTTTTGACCGCTCTAGGTTCCTTACACGTTACACTCTGTAATAATATCTTAGTAAAATGTGTTCCCTACATGAAATATAACAATTTAAAAAATGAAGACTTGAAAAAATACAACGTTAATAAGATATGCCACTGACGTGCAGTGCATAGCACTTACCAACTTCAGATCCTCGTAATATGCAAAGTGTACATTTGAACTCAATATTTGTTTTTTCCCATTCTCCAGTATATTTAAAGCAACAACCAAATACGTCTTTTTCTGTGAAAAGTCAATGACATTATTATTCACTATTTACACAATTTTACCCCTTAAATACTAGAACATAATACAACAGCAATATTTCAGTGTGTTGATAAGACTTATGAACTTGATTACTCTTTATTTAGGGGCCGATTCCGACCTGCCGTTGGGTGTGTGGTTTCCTCACCGTTCATTGAAGATCTTATGGTGGCTTTGGGTTGTTATTACTCCCCTTTGGGTTGTTGTCTCTCTGACACATTCCCTTCTTTTTTTCTATTTTATGAGTAAGACCATCTCAAGTCATTGTCTCGCCAATAATATAAAAAAAAATATCAAGGAGGATGTTACGATTGCAACAGAAACATTAAGAGAAGAAAATTAATATTTTATTGAAACTTTGTATTAAATATAGTTTCAGCTTTGTCGTGCATTAGCTTTCTGCACCATGTTTAGATAATGTTGCATTAACTGTATTTATTTTGTTTCGAGACAATAGAAGATGTAAATACAACATGGTAGAAAAGTACTTCATTTGCTTTGTATTTTAACACAAAATTGCAATTTATGTATTATTGAAACACAAAAAAGTAAAACAAAATAAAACTGCGTAAATCCATTTATTAAGCTTATAAGCATATTTCTGCCGCTGACCCTAACCCCAGAAAATACATAGGGTATTAAACAAATTGTATATGTGCAAAGGTAATCATTAATAGATATTCATATAATGGAATGTAACATCAATACAAATTGCATATGTGTACAGTGACTTTTTATACAGGGACCATGTAGTTGCATAATGGGACCGTGTGAAACCGGGCTGCTCAGGGCACAAATACCAAAAGATTTACCATTTCCATACTTTATTATTCAGTTTTACAAATTATAACCCTGTAATAACAATATTAAACAGGTAAGTATATAAAACAGACTATAAATGCGACATGGTGAAATTGACATTCAAACAATACACATTCGAATCAATAAAATCAATACAAAATAAGTATGTGAATAAGCGATCCTGTGTCTAATTGAAAATAGCTTTCTCTAATGGTAAAAATACATTTATTGAAGATAATTAAATACTGAATTCGTTGAAATCAAAGTGTGAATTATCAAATTAAGTATGAAAGTTACGTGATAGCATTTTAGATGATTTCCTGTACATTCCCATTCCATATTCGCTATCGCTGTCAACATAAATATTTAGTTTCAAGATGAAGAATAGCAATCAATCTTTATACTGATACTTGTGCGCGACATCGCACAATCGTGACGAACGTAACACAAAAATACAATCTTTAACCATATCGGGACAAAGTATAACATTTACAAACATATTTACAAACATGACATAAAACATTCAATTACCTGTCTGTGGGATAAGGTTTCACCATAAAAAATAAAGGTAGCAAAATAGCTCTCATGGTTCATACAATACTAAGTCTTGTAACATCATTACACATCATAACAGGTCTGAAAAATACATAAGTAAGTGGATTCTCACTACTTTGAACATCAATAAATAATAACATTCTGCTATTCAACAAAATTCAAAATACACAGTACTTTTAGATTTAGTAATAAAAATCATTCGAAATATAATGTCTTGATTTAACTTCTTCAAACTCAAGTATTATGAAAAATAGCATATTGACCGTATTATATGTATCAACATATCTTACTCTGTACACGGGTGCTTAATATTTTAAATTAAAAACATATCTGCCTCGATCAAAATATCTAAATTATCCATAGGCAGTGATTACTAATAATGACTGTGATTTTCAATAGTTTCAGTCATTAAATTGATAAAATAAAAATAACATTCATTCATTCACTAGATCATTCATTCATGAGTAAAAATATAGAGACGTCCAGGTCTAAGTTTCCAAAATCACAAAAATACCAATAAAATAACAGAAAAGGCATATTTACCTTAATTCCAATCAATAAAGGCACCATAAATGGATTCCATATAATCAAACTTTCAAAGGTATCATCATGGACATACAAAATATACAAAATTTGTGAAGAATGGACAAAGAGACATCTGACCACCACAAAGTCCTCAACCTGTTTGAATTTTTCGCCAAAAGGTAAGATCGAACGAATGAATTCACAAAGAAGGAAAGTTTAAACCAATAGAAATCATATTTACAACTAACCAAACAAATAAATTCCCAAAGAACATTTGACATGCCAAGCATGTCAAATAAGGTATGCAAGTTTGGAAAATACTTATATTCTATTTCACAAAGATCAATAAAGTGATCCCATGAAAACGTAATTAAAAGTATTAATAAATATACAGAAACAGTTGTTTGAATAAATATATCTTTATTTCATATTTTCAAAATAATAATAAACAACTGATAAAATTAAAATAAATAGTAGAAATCCACCCTGTCACATCCTCCCCCGACTTGCAAAAATGGTGTCCCCACCATTTACTATAGTAGAAAGAGTTATGACAGTAGATTAAAACAACAATCTGGACATAGTTTTGTTTACATATTTTCTGTTACTATCTTCAGCAGTGCTTTCCCTATTTCCTCTTCGGTGGAAGGAAACATTCCAGATAAGGCACGACCTTTGAGATATTCTGCTTTCCGCATCCAGTGTGGTTGCTGTAGCATAATATAATCTCCACTTCTCATCCAAGATGGCTGTACTCTACGACGTGCTGGTCTCCTATTGTCATCTTCTTCATCTCTGTCTACTTCTGTTTCAACTACAGGGCCCTGTTGTCTTGTCCTATGAGGACTTCACTCCTCAGAATGAACAACTGATTGTTCATTTCCAACATCAGCACGTGCGTCATGTGGTTCCTTTACAGTAGTATCAGTAGTATCTGTAGATGTTGCACTATCATCATCTATACTACGTAATGCTTCCTGGGTCTCGCTTGTGGTTTCGTCATGTTATGTTTTTGCTTCTGTTGAATGATCACCTGAATCTGCTTCTTCCAAGTCTGTGGCGTGTGGTAGGGCGTCCCCTAACGATTCGTCATCTTCATTGATTCCTAACAAAGAGTGATCGCTGACACTGCCTCTTCTTTCCTCAATATCAGTAGATGGAGTTCTGCTTGGTTCAGGTAATGAACAATCTCTATCTGTTGTTTGTGGTATTATTCAGTGTTCCTAACATTCCAAGTAGTGTCCTGTTGAAACGCTCACAGACCCCATTCCCCATGGGATGATAAGGTGTTGTGCGTGATTTTCGCATCCCAGTCAGTTCACAAAGTTCTTTGATTAACTTTCCCTCGAAGTTGGCACCTTGGTCACTGTGTATGCGCTGGGGCAATCCATAGTGTACCATGAAGTTAAGTAGGAAAGCTTCAGCTGTTGTTTTTGCTGTTGTGTTCTTAGTTGTGAACTGCGATGGCATACTTGGAGAAGTGGTCTGTAATAACTAAAATGTATTGGTAACCTCCTTTGGAAGTCTCTAAGCCGAGAAAATCCATACAAACTAGTTCCAGAGGTTGGGTTGTTGTAACACTAACAAAGGGTGCCTTGTCTGAGCTTGGTTTCTTTCTCTTCAAGCATCGATCACATGATGATATCCAGTCTTCCACGTCCTTGGTTAGCCCATACTAAAAGAACCTATCACGGAAGAGTGTTAGGGTCCGGTCTCTGCCCTGATGGCCCATGTCGTCATGAAGAGAACGTAGGATCGTCGATCGATGTTTCCTAGGGATGACCCTAGGGATGACCACCTGGAAATGTTTTTCATCTGTGATGTTGTCAGTGATTTCTCGCTTCAATATCCCATCTTTAACTCTAAGCTTTTCATAGTTCTGTAAGAAAGCACGGTGTTCTGGTGTTCTGGTGTCTTTGGAATATCTGACTTCGATGGTTTATGTCCTGTCTCAACCTGTTCCTTCCAAAATCTAATAACTGTATCTCTGTTCTGTGAATCTGCTAAATCTACCCTGTTAGAAACAAAAGGATCTGAAATACAATCAACGACCTCAGCTGAAAAAGAAAGTGTCTCTATAGCTGGAACTGAAATTAAATTACAAATAGCCAGTACTGAGTCTGGAAGTAAGTCCTTAGAAGTGCTAGAGTCGGTCGTCAATTCACGTAGTCTTGACAAACCATCTGCATCTGCATTGTTGATTCCAGGTCGGTATTTAATCTGAAAGTCGAATGATGATAAGGCTGCGATCCATCGTTGGGAGGTGGCGTCAAGCTTAGCCGATGATAGAACATAGGTGAGAGGGTTATTATCTGTATACACTGTAAATTTTGTTGTCATCAGGTAATCTCTGAATTTGTCGGCCACAGCCCATTTTAAAGCCAAAAACTCAAGACGATGTGCTGGGTAGTGTTGTTCTGCTCGTGTTAATCCACGGCTAGCGTAGGCTATTACTCTTTTATGTCCCTCCTGCTCCTGGTAAAGTATTGCTCCTAAGCCAAGTCCAGAGGCGTCTGTGTGGAGCTCGAAAGGCTTGTTGAAGTCTGGATAACCGAGAACCGGTGGTGTTGTTAAACAGTCTTTCAATGTCATGAATGCTTCTTCCTGTGGTTTAGCCCATGTACACTTAGATCGTGATGATTCATCCTTTTTCTTTCTTCCTTTGGTTTTCTTTGGAGTTGGCATGAGGTTGGTGAGTGGTTTGGCTATTTTCGAGAAATCCTTGATGAAACGGCGGTAGTAGCCTACAAATCCTAAGAATTTTCTTACTTCTTCCGGTGTTGTTGGAGTTGGCCAAGACTTGACTTTGTTGATCTTATCTGGGTCTGGCTCTATTCCATGTTGAGATACCACATGTCCAACATATCTCACTTTACGCATAAAGAAGGAGCATTTCTTTGGGGAAAGCTTCAAACCAGTTTCTCTTAGTCGCTGAAACACTTGGTCTATTCTACGGAGATGTTCATCATATGTGTCTGAAGATATTATGACGTCGTCAAGATACACAAAGCTTATAAAGTGTGGTGTCTTTGGTAGGTGTTCCTCTAGATCCCAAAATGTTCAGGTCTACCTCAATAAAACCATCATATGGCAACTCCTTGCCATCTGCACACTCTATCTTAAGTATATCATCAATTGGATGGATAGGTATATCTGAAAAATAATCCCTGTAAAAAGATAAACTGATAGTAGATACTGCAGAGCCTGTATCAAGTAAAGCGGTAGTACTAATACCTCCTACCATAACATTAACGTCATAAGAAGTTCCAATCAAACCTGAAAAATAGTTAATATTTCTGGAGCGTCGGTTGCTAGAGCCAAACATATGCCCCTCTATGCTGGCCTCTTGAAGTTAAAATTCGCCCGTCTGCTGTGATCAAGTCTCACTCGACAACCTATTTGAATATGCCCTTTTAGGTCGCATCGCCAACATGTGACATCATCCATACGTGTCTGTCCTCTTGTGTTACCGGTATTCTGTTGTTGGCGTCTATTCCATTGACCATAATTTCCATACTGATCAGTGCTTCTGTCACCTGAATTGTAATTCTGATCGTTACGTCTGTTATCTGAAGGGCCGTTGTAATCATTCCTTCTGTAAGGTCCATTATAATTGTTCTGTCTGTAAGTATCCCTATCATATGTACTAGTTGATCCACCTGTGTTTTTACCCCTTGAGTTTGGTTTTGGATTATGTGGGTGATAATTTCTGTTCTCTTTAATCGACTGGATGTCGGCTGCCATTTGTTGTATGGTTAAACGTAAGTCATCATCAGCCGATTGAGGATTCTGTTTATTTCCTTGGGCCATCTTTACATGAGTTGACTTGAATTCCTTCTTTATGATGTCCGACTCGTGTCCTCTCATTTCCTTCTTCAGTTTCTCAAAGTCGGTGATCATATAATGCAGGTGTCCCGATGTATCCTTCAGTGTCTTGTAAAGTCCACTTCAGAACTTGGAACACAATTTCTCATTCATATCTTCAGGTCGGACCATGTTTCTCTCTTTAGCCTTGAAAAGTATATCTTCAAGTCGGTCTGCCCAAGTTGTAACACTCTCGTCAGGTTTCTGCTTAGCACTGTAGAAATCTTCCATGAGCTTGTCCCTTTGGACAGAAAGTCCATATGTGTTCTCCAATCTTTGTAATAGTGTATCCAACGATGCATCAACTCCCAGCCTCATTGCTACTCGGGCTGCATCTCCTTTCAATGAACGCCGGACTGCCATTTCCATTAAGTGTGGTGCAAGTTTGGATTTCCTCAAAGAGTCTACTTCATATTTCCAAATGTCGTACTGCGCTTCACCCTTTCTAGGCTCTCCAAAGAAGGTAGATATCTTTGGGTAATAGTTGGCTATCTCACGACCTGTGATTAAAGGTGCTGGATATGATACTGTAGGTGATGAGGAAGTGGGTTGTGTAGCAGGTGCTTGTGTGACGGCGTCACTTCCTTCATTGGTACCAGTAGGAACAGTATCTGGTTCTCTAGTCTCTGTTTTCATGGTAGATGCCACATACTGGGTCATCCATTCTCTAAGAGCTTCAGGACTGGTTACTTTAGGTCAAGTACCCAGCTTCTGGAAATCAGCTATTAATTCTTCTAGTTCTTCTTGTGACAATTCTATGTCCCCTAATTCCTCAGGATCTTTTGATGCCATAATAAAATAGTATAAAATAATACCTGCAAGTTAATGAAAACAAACAAAAATAGTTCCTATAAATATAAAGAACTGTATAGAATGCTCCTCTTCTATCAAATGGCTAGTGAACCTGTAATAAAAATTATCTGGATTCCCTCTGAAATAAATATTAAATTCAAAATCTATATCTATCAGGATCAGAGAATCTATATAAAATAAATAGTATTAATACAGGCCAATATCATGCATGTATTACTCATGGGAAAGTATATGTTGTGTGTACTCATGGCAAAATTAATTATAGGAATGTATACTCATGGCAAGAGTAGTCATGGGAATGTGTACTCAAGGCAAAATAAGTCATTGGAATATATACTCATGGCAATTACCAATTTGTACTCTATATCAACACACTTGACTATAAAAGTCAATGCTGAAATATAAACATCAATGGATATACAAACAAATAATTACAAGACAAATGTCAAGTTGAAAATAAATCAAACACCAATATATAAATACTCTTTACTGTATGACTTGTTTCTTTCTCGTTACTGCTTACAACTCAATAGGTATTCTATTATAAAAGGTATTCTATTACAATAGGTATTCTATTATAAAAGGTATTCTATTACAATAGGTATTCTATTATAAAAGGTATTCTATTACAATAGGTATTCTATTATAAAAGGTATTCTATTACAATAGGTATT